>VMDO01021894.1:0-34511 GCA_007922755.1 Pedetes capensis | reverse complement strand
CTGAGGGAAAAACAATACCTTGCTAGGATTTAGATATGATTGATATAATCTATGTCTTGATTTTGGGGAAAATTGATGCCTTTCCAAAGACAAATCTTTTAATCTGTGAACATGGTATGTCCTTATTTTTCTTTTTTCTTTTCTTTCTTTCTTTCTTTCTTTTTTTTTTTTTTTTTTTTTTTTTTTTTTTTTTTTTTTTTTTTTTTTTTTTTTTTTTTGCAGTACTGGGGGTTGACCCCAGGGCCTCGCACTTACATGCTCTGTAAGTGCTGGACCACTGAGCTGCACACCCAGCCCATTTTTTTACTTTTTGAGACAGCGTCTTGCTAAGTTACACAGATTGCCTCTGGTGTTAAACTTGTGAGCCTCCTGCGTCCAACTCCCAAGCTGCTGGGATTATAGGTGTGCGCCACCACGGCCGCTCTGTCCTTATTTTTCTAGGCCTTTCTGTTGTTGCTGTTGTTGTTAAGTGCCATAGAGTCCGTATCTGACTCATAGCAACCCTAGGTACAACAGACAAAACACTATTATCAGTGCTTCTCTGTTATTCATAAGGTTTTCAATGGTGGATTGATTTTTAGGAGGGGGTTGCCAGGTCCTTTTCCCAAAGGCCTTTCTAGGTGTTTGGTATTTCTACTGATATTGTAAACATTACCGATTCCTTAAATTTCAATCTCTAGCTACTCATTACTGGCATATAAAATACCATTACTTTTTTATGTTGGCACATATGTAGCTATGATGCTGAATTCTATAATTCTATTACTTTGTGGATACTTCTGGATTTTCTCATTGTTGTTGTTGTTGTTGTTAGGTGCTGTCTGCTGTTGAGTGGGGTCGGATACATAGCAACCCTCAATGGCTGACTGTTTCGGGATTGCTTCAGGAGTCCATTGCCACATCCTTCTCCCATTTTTGTGATGCTGGCAATCAAACCCAGGTCCCTAGATAGTGCGGAGCAGCACTCTACCAACTGAGCTAACGGATTTTCTGCATATCATTATTAGGAAGAATTTTAGTTTCTTTTCCAGGGGTTATGGCCTTTCTTCACCCACTGCCTGCCACCTTGGTTGTTGTTGTTGTTGTTAGGTGCCGTGGAGTCGGTATCCTACTCATAGCGACCCTTATAGGATTTTCAATGGCTGATTGTTTTCGGGATTGCCTTGGGAGTGGATTGCCATGTCCTTCTCCCATGCCACTTTGGTTAGGCCTCTAGTTATAACTGCCGACAATGACTATCAGTGCCTAGTTCTCAGTCCCTGCCCCACCCCCCGAAAGCTTTCAGCATTTCAAAATTCAACATGACGTGGTAAATATTTTGTCATGCCTTATCAGATTAAGGAAGTTGCCTTTTGTTCTAATTTGCTAAGGTTTCTTTTTATAATTCTGAACAGTGCTGAATTTTAGGAAGCATATATTAAGATGGGTGGGTACCGTTTTTCCTTATTCCTGTTGGTGGGCTGGATAGTGAAGAATCAGCTTTACCCAGAAAGAGGTCTGGCCCTTTGCCTTGGCAACCAGACGGTAATGTTTAGATCGCTCGCCAGAGGGTCTGCCCCACGAGTATCCTTATTTGCAGGGGCTTTGGAGAATGTACAATATGGCTTGTGAAGAAGTCTTTTGGACAGACCATGCCAGCACTGGTCTCTGCAGGACTGGACACTGAGAGTCAGCCATGTGGACGGCATGTGACCCAGCCCCATTTAAAACTCTGGACCTCAAAGTTTGGGCATACTTCCTGTTTGTCAACACTCTGGAGTACTGTCATGTGTCCTAGGTGGGCACTGTCTAGGTGGCCATCAGGGGGAGGTGGCCAGCAGCCTGAGGGAGGCAGCTTCCCTACCCTGGTGGGGGGGTGAGGGCACGCTGCATCCCTCAGAGGTCTGCTCTGCCAGGGCCACTGCTCACTGATGGAGCTTTGTGCTGAGGAGCATGGGGAGCTGTGAGCCGTCCTCAGGCCCTCGTAGTAAAGCCTCTCCACCTGCCGGCACTGAGGCTCCACCCCACTGACCCTGAGTCGTCCTGGTCCCCAGGCTCGGGCTGTTGGTGATTAACTCAAGGCTCAGCCTGGTCTGTCTGCAGGCGATAACACAGCTCCCGGGGACGCTATGCATCCCGTCGCCAGCGTGAGCTCAGTCCCCAATCTAAAACTGAGCCAAGGATTCTCTGAATACAGTTCAGCTTCTTATGTTCCTGGGGACAGGGAACTGGTTCATGGGGATGGGTTTTCCAGTCACTGCAATGATTCTAAGGCACTCCTCCATGCCAGGCTCCCTGTGAGACGCGCTGGGTCCAGCATCTGGTCTAATCCTCACTTCATCCTATGGGATAGGATCATTGAGGGCACAAATGTAGAGGTTTGTCACTCGACATGAATCCACAAGTGGCAGAGTGGGAATTCAAACCTGGGGCAGTTTGACTTGTGAGTCCGCATTCTTGATTCTGAAACACAGAGCTGAGTTACCACCCTAAGCTTAAAGACAGGCACTGGGGTTTTATCTATCCATTGGCCACAGGGTGAGTCTGTGGCTGGGAGGAGGAGGGGCCTTTGCAGCGCTGAGCACCCACAGCCTGGGCCAGCAGAGCAGCTGAAGGGTAGTAGGGTTGTGTTGAGATTTGGTAAGTTCACGGGAGGCTGGCAGTGTGGACTGAGCTCCTGTACAAAGCTCAACAGATCAGACCAAGTGTAATGGAGTCACTCCTGCTCAGTGTCACAGCAACATGGGATTGAAAACAGACCTGTTTCCTAACACTTGGGAGAGTCACAGTAATTGATAAGGAGAGGACCAGGCTGTCAGCCCTGGATAAGGATGCCACCTCTGTTTGACCAGCATTGGAGAGTCTCATCCATGACAATCAATATCCTGCCACCCTTTCCGCTCAGCAACTCCAGGTGCCTCCCTGAATCCTAGGAGGAATGCTGTCTGACTCAGGAACCACAGCAGAACCAATCTGGTCTTTAACTGGGTAGAAAATTTTTGTTTTGTTTTTTAAGGAAAATAGTAATAATAGTAACAGGAGTAAGAATAAAGTAACTGACACCGTGTGACTATTTGGGCCAGGAATTGCACTGTGTGCTTTCGCAGTATTAACTCATTGATCCTCCAAACAAGCCTCAGAGAGGAACGAAGTAGCATTAGCTGAATCATACAGATCTGGAGGCTGAGGCCCAGCGAGCCGTCCATCTTTCCAGGGAGCTCTTGCCTTTCAGCTGGGCAAGGGGGACACCGTCAGTTGGATGTCCTGCCAAGATCCTGTGCTGGGATCCCTAGAAAAACCGAACTTTTCAAGAATGATAAATGATATTGAGGCAATAAAAGCATTTTTATCAAACCTTGAGCATTCTGAATTTGGTTGTCTTTAAAGCAAACAGAAAGTCTTGAACCATCTCTTTTGTGACACTACTTTTAATTTCCATGCCATCGTTCATTTACAAATAAGTAAAATCCAGGACAAAGCCAATGGAAGTGAATCCTTAAATGCATATGTCAGAGCCTCGTTATGCAGAAGTTGCCCTAGAAACTCCCCAAGAATTTAAACCTCTGAAAGTTTAAGAATGTACTAGCTCGTCAAAAAGAAAAGTAAAAGGAGATGAAGCGAGTTCAAAGACATTTGAAAAGGAAGGACTTCAAATGAGACGTCTTCAGATGGATCCTTTGGTCCTAAGAAAAGGATATTTGTGCAGAGCAGCCAGTTGGAGATTCTTGTCCCCTGACACTTCTGTGTCAAGGTGAGACACGTGAATGCCTAAGGAGCCATAATGGAAGCATGCATATTTGAACCTACCAAAGACAGAGGCCCAGGTATTTTATTGGGAGGTTGTTGTTGTTGCTGTTAGGTTGCCTTCCAGTCAAGTCAGAGTCCGACTCATAGCGACCCTATGTACAACAGATGGAACGCTATTGTCAGTGCCTCTGTGCTATTTGTAGGGTTTTCAATGGTGGATTGTTTCCAGAATGAGTTGCCAGGTCCTTCTCCCAAGCCTACAGCACCTGGTTCCCAGGTGGTTTCCCATCCAAGTACTAACCAGGTCCAACCTTGCTTCTGAGATCTGACGAAATCAGATGCCCCAGTGGTATGATTGCAGGCTTTATTGGGAGGAGCTGCTTTTAATTTTTATAATCTTTTGGAATCACCCAAAACAAGGTGCTTTTGCTCACCATGAAATGCCCACATTTTGCACAAAAGATGTTATTAATGTGACATCCCAAAGGCAATGAGGTGGACCCCTATCTGCCCCACCCCTGGGTGTGTCAGCAAATCTTCCTGGGAGACTCAGGCTGCAGCGATGGGCTTATGCTGTGTGACAGAAGACATCAAGAACAAACCACAAACCTGGATAAAAAGAACTTTTAATACCTTGGTCCCTGGAAAAACTGCCCTGCATAATGTTCTATATTTTAAGAAGAATTGTTCTGTGGTGAGAGGAGAAAGAATCCTTCTGCTCCCTGAGAGATAAGATGTTCCTCCATTCAGGGCTCTTAGAAGCCCTGCAGGAAAGAAATGTTACCAACTCAGGGAAATCAGTGTTTTTCAAACGTGATGGACAAGGAACCCACTCATTGCATGGAATCTATTTTTGGGCAATGCTCTTTTCTACATTTTGAGTTACTGGGTGGAGCCCCATCAAAAACAGCAGGAAAGTACTGGTGCTGGTACCCGGGGAAGATGTCTTTCCGAAACAGCAGTTTCTACCTGAGGTGCCATTCTCTTCAGGCCGGAAAAAAGGAGAGATGTCACCAGTTTGCAGGAAGAAACTAAGTGTCCAATGTGTCAGGTGGCCCTGGATGACCAGAGGTTAGTGAGCTGGGCTTCAGGCAGGTGGCATAAGGTGGCACAGCCGAGGTTACTGTGCCCATCCTGCTCAGGTTTATGATCCTGTCAGAAAGTGCACTCACTGGGGCTCCTCAGGTTTAAAAAACAGTGCAGCTTAAGGGAGGCATGGGGGCGCATGCCTGTAACCCCAGCAACCTGGGAGGTGGAGGCAGGAGGACTTTGAGTTCAAGGCCAGAGGCAGCCTGCTCAACTTAGCGAGACTCTGTCTGACAATGGAGGGTGGCGGTAAGGCTCAGTGGCAGAGCCCTTACTTAGTATGCATGAGGCCCTGTGTTCAACCCCCAGTACTGAAAAAACAAAACAACAACAAAAATCTACCTCAAAGTGGGTTAATGAAGAAAAGGGGGAATCAATGAGGGCAGACCTAGGGGTCTGGACAGCATGAGGACATCACTCCGTTAGGCCTCTTACTCACCATGTGGGCTTCAGGTTCTGAGTTCTCACCAAGAAATGGCAAATGGTGGCCACCAGGAATGCCAGGCTCACGTGGCCTCGGTTCCTGTCCCTCAGCAGGGAAGGAGCTCTCCTGCGTGACGACCCCACGGAGGCTGGCTTCCTTGAGTCCTGCCATGTATGTGTCCCTCTCTTCACCGAGCCTCGTGATGGAAGCTGGAGGCCTGGGACCTGTTCCTAGCACTGGTATAGAGCTCAGCTCCATCTAGAAGAATGGTCGGAGAGGGGGGACAGGCCAGGCCCTCAGACAAAATGAGGGGGGCACCTCCAGAGGAAGAAGACTGCTTGCTTGTCAGGGAAGAGGGATGTTCAGTGTGTTAAGTCTGTGAAGCAGGAAATAAATGAATGGTTCAGTGTTGGAAGGATTCTCAATGATCGGCTCCTATCCAGCTGGACCCCCTGTGGCTGGCACTTGGTGCCGCTCTGTTGGACACGTTGAGTGAAAGAGGACAGCTGAGGGTAAACCCTGGTCTACAGGTCGAGCCTGGGAACCCCTGGACACATGTAGAGCTGACCGCCTTCCACATCACCGGTTTACAAAACAGTGTGACACAGGAGTGCCTTGGAGAGATGTGGAGCCAGAGCCTGGCACCATCAGGGAGGATCCTCTTAGGACCACTGCAGCCGCACCCTGACCCCGAGGCCTGACCCAGCCTTCCTATCCACATGGCTGCAGCTCTGCTGGGCAGAGAAAGCATGGGGTGGCCGTGGCCAGGCAAGCAGGGGCACCACTCTGCTCCATCCCAGTGAGGCTGCCTTGCCCTGGGCTCCTTCAAAGCCCCGGCGTGGCTGCAGGGCCAGGGTTTGTGCTGGACATCGAGGCCATTTCTCTCCAGGGCTGGGTAGGTTCTGCTCTTGCTGATGTGGCTGTTCCTTTCCCGGGCCTTCCTATCACTCCCTCTCGGCCTCTGCATCATCCTAAATGCTACTGCCAGGGGCTGCCTGGAACAGGCACAGAGTGGGTACCCAGTTCTGGGAAGTGGGTCCAACCCACAGCTTATACCAACACAGCAGTGTGTGTTTGGGAGAGATGTGGTCCTTTTTCTGTTTTTTTGTTTTGTTTTGTTTTGTTTTGTTTTGTTTGTTTGTTTGTTGATAAACTTAAAATTTTAGAATAGATTAGATTTATAGAAAACCCGCTAAGATAGTACAGAGAGCTCATATGTCCCCTAAACCAAGGTCCACCTATGAGTTATGCCCTATGTTACTGTGACACATTTGTTACAGTGAATGAATGAAAGCTGATTTGCTACCATAAAGAAAAGCCCAAATTCTCTTCATGCTGCCTCAGTTTTTCCCTAGTGTCCTTTGCTGTCTCAGAACCCCACCATTAGCTACTGTGCCTCTGGAGGCTCTGCTTGGCTGTGACAGCTGACTGACTGTCCTTGTTTTTGATGACCCCGGCAGTGTGGAGAACTCATTGTCCTCTTATGGACTGTCCTTCAGCCAGGCCTCATTGGATACCTTTCTCATGAATAGACACGGGGAGTGGGAGGCATATATTTTCTGAACTCGAGTTTCTTTTCTCGTGGCTAATACCCAGTGAGCATTGGTCTTCCTGTACAGGCTGAGCATTTCCTGTGGGTTCTCTCTTAATCCTTGTGAAAATGAACACTAGGTCAACGTCATCATGAAACCCATGTTACAGCTGTGTCAAGTGGACATTATGAGGGCTCATGACAGCTAAGGCCTGACAGCCTGGGAGGCTCCTGTGTGCCCTGTGTCTCATCTCCCCAGAGTGCCCAGAGAAGCACACGGCCTATAATGGAGAACTGACCATCCAGAAGGTTTATGAGCTCCAGGCTTAAATCCTGTCGCCATCCAGTATTCATGGAAGGTGGTGCCTTCCAGGTCTAGAGCTTTGTTGGTGGACTGGCACCCTGAGGAAGAGGAAGCCCCTTTGAGGCCAGGAAGCCTGGAGGCCCAGGACAAGACAGTGTGGCTACAGTGAAGCTGGGGGAGACACGTGTGAGTGGGGTCCAGCTTCAGCTGTTAGAGGAACTCCCAAGAGCTAGGAAGACACAGGGTTCAGAGTTGAAGAGTATGGTGGGTGTGGGATGTGGTGGGGTGGAGGGAACGGAAGGGAGGGCAGCTTGGGGCCACTTCCTTTGAAGAGCCACAAGCCAGGCCACACTGAGCTGCCCACTTTGCTCCATGCCCACCCTCTGCTCCTGGCTTCCTTGTGCTGTGCTGCACAAGTGACACCTCTCCTCTGTGGCTGGAGTCCTCCAGGACCTGACCGCAGGGAGATGTGCTCCCTTCCGTGTGGGGACTGCACACCCGCCCCTCTCAGGCATGGACTGCCTGCTCCAAGCTCAACTTCCCTGTCCACACCAAAACCTCTGTCACAGGGTCCCGTGCGGGCGTAGCAGACACTGGGCAGCACCTGCTTTGCTGCCCTCTGAGTGTGTAAGTGCCAGTGACCTACAAGGACCATCGGCTAGGTTAGCGTTGCCCCAGTCTGCTTGTTTGTGTTCTGACCTGTGGGCTGAGTCAATCCCATGATGCAAGTCAACTTTTTCTTTCCTTAAACATAAAAAAATTTTAATTTAAATATATTTTATTTTAAAAGGGCATTTCAAGTTGTTATTATCATTGACGCAAAGTCAATGTTACTGCCATGATTGATTTCAAAAATGCATGACTATGAAATAAGTGTCTGTCCCTGTACATCCAGAATGTTCCCACTGTCAAAGCTGGGGTGACAAGCTTTGCAGAGCCCTGGGATCCTTACTGAAGCAGAGTGACCAAGCCCCTAATGACGTGAGTGCTGTTGTAATTGTTCTGAGGAGATTTATCGAAGGGGACCCAGACAAAGCTGCAGTCGATTGGGCTGTAAGTCCACCTCCTTACCGCCTTCCCACCCACAGTGGCCACTGAAATCCACAGATCTGAACCCCTTTGAAATGCCCCCGGGACATTGGCCGCTGTCCCTAATGAGTCTGCCTAGTCTGAAGAACTGGGGACACACAGGGAGGAATGAAAGAGTGGAACTTGAATTGCTCACATCATACATTAGCTGAAAACCCCCCATAAGCTTAACAGTACATTATTTATTGTAATTTATGGAAATAGATTAGCATATTTCCTGATGTAACTGAAAAGGTCTAAATTATATTCAAAGGAGAATATTTAATGACATGTTAGAAGGTACTATATTTGAGAGCTATTTGTTAAAGTGCTCCCAATTTTGACAAACATTTGTAGAACTGAATTTTTTTTTTTTTTATCTTAAGGGAACAGAAGTAATATATGGGTAAAAACTTGAGTAATAATCATGAGTGACATCAGGAAAAATAAGAATTCAGCATCTGATGCATTTTCTCTTCTTTGCATAATAAATTCCAGCATTGCTGCCTTATGCACATAATTATCAGAACTCATTTTAATAAAACCAATAAAGAACGTTAAATCAGGAATTTTGTTAGAATGTTGAGTTAAACAGATGGCAAAAGACTTTTACTAGTGCTGATTCATCTAATAAAAAATCCCTGGATAAATTAATCTAATTTCCTAGTAGCAAGGCAAATAGAGTAACTTCTGTACCATTTTTCTTTCGATATGTATTTATCATCCCCAAAGAAGGTCTGTACCCATCCAACAATGCTCCCTTTCCCTCCCTCGCTCAGCCTCTGGGAACTGTTGATTCTAGTTTCTTTCTCTGTGAACTTGGCTATTCTTAGTACCTCATCTGAGAGGAATCATATCCACAATATTTATCTTTGTGTGTCTGGCTTATTTTACAAGAATGTTTTTAAGCTTCATCCATGGTGTAGCAGATATCAGAATTTTATTCCTTTTCAGGACTAATACTATTCAGTTGCATGCATATACTATATTTTGTTTATCCACTCATATATGGGCAGGTATTTGAGTTGTTTTTAGCTTGTGACTGCTGTGAATAGGGCCTCATGCTTGCATGCGTTGCAAGTGCTGGACCACTGAGATGTACCCTCAGCCCTTTTTTTTTTTTTTTTTTTTTACTTTTTGAGACAGGGTCTCGCTAAGTTACACAGACTGCCTCTGGTCTTGAACTTGCGATCCTCCTGCCTCCTCCTCTTGAGTCGCTGGGATTATAGGTGTGCACCACTGTGCTTGGCTTTAGGGTACCTGTTTGAGTCCTTTTTTTCAATTCTTGGTTATATCCTGAGGAGTGGAATTGGCATATCACATGGCTAATTCTATGTTTAACTCTGAAAAATACTTTAGCCATATTTTTATGCCAAATGATTCATTTGGAAATTTAATTTACTATGCCCTTATGGGGGATATTCCTTTATTTATTTAATTACAAATCAAGCCATTTGTTCAGTCATCAATATTCAGTGAGCCTCTTCTAAGTGCCAGGCAGGCTTCTAGACACAGGGCCCAGAGCAGGAAACAGACTATAGCCTGGTCCTTTTTGGAACCCACACATAACACAGGGGAGGGAAAGAAGCTTGCTTAGCAGGGAAGCATATATGTGTGTATGTGATGTTGCAGAGTGAGAAGGCCTTAAGAGGAGGGCAAAGGGAGACGCTGAGGCCAGGGACACTTCTGCTTTGGCTTGTTGGGGGGTGTATTTGATCAGAAACCTCTAGGCAGAGAGAGAACTTGCTGTGAGAAGCTGGAAGGAAAGTGTTCCAAGTGCTAAGACCAGTGTCTGCCAGCGCTGGGAGGGGACCTTGTGAAGACCAGCATGGGACAGCAGGAAGCCAGTGACAAGGCCAGGGCAGAGGTGTGGCTGGAGGGGAGCAGGCAGACCACAGAGCCTTGGCAGCCTCATGAGGACTCAGAGTTCAGACCAAGGATGACAGGAAGCCACTGTGGGGTTTGGGACCAGGAGTGGAGAGATCTGGCTGGCAGCTGGGAGGGGCTCTCTGCCTGATGGTGAGAATGGCGGGAGAGGCCTCAAGGGGAAACTGGAGGTGACCTGTAGTCGCACGTGGCAGCACCTGCCATAGGTGTTCCCTCTGGGCCCTGGTGGCACTGCACGAGGAACAGGTGGGGCGATCATCTTGACTTGATGCTCAGGCTGCTTTCAGAGAGACGATCCTCCAAGTGTGGGTGGTAGACGGGCTCCATGGGCAGTCACCCAGCCTT
This sequence comes from Pedetes capensis, assembly GCA_007922755.1. NCBI lineage: Eukaryota > Metazoa > Chordata > Mammalia > Rodentia > Pedetidae > Pedetes > Pedetes capensis. Next base: position 24,140 of record VMDO01021894.1, on the reverse strand, counting down.
CCCTATTGCTTGTCAGGATTGCTGCTCAGTGCCCTGCTGGGATTCTACACAACCGACCAGATCAAGAGAGGCAGCACCAACACCTTCAAGATCTCCTCAGGGCATCTGCCCCAAGCACCAAATTCACTCCAGATGGAAGGCTGCATGGGTCAGCGTGCTCCTTTCTGAGCCGTGACCCGGGAAAAGCACTCAGTAAAAGTAAGCTCATGCCTGCCTTCGATGAGCTTCTCCCATGCTATCTGAAGGACACAGCATGCTGTTTGAGTGCCAAACTCTTTGGGACGGTCGCAAACCTTCCTCTTAGCTTTAACAGGAAGAATATCTTGGGCTATAGTGACAAAAGAGAAAAAAGTTTTTGTGTAGTTTGTTTATTCCATAAAGTTTTATGCCATAAGAACCAGATGTTCCACACTAAAACTTATGTGTGGAGGAGAGGGGGAGAATGTATATCACTTGGTCCATTTTTGAATCTGCTTCTTTTGACAAATGAAGTCATTGCTAAATTTGATATGCTGCTGATCATTTAACATTTGTATTTATTCCAAGTAACTTATTTTTCCAAATCCAATCCTGTCAAGAAGCACAGTTAAGCTGAGTAGCACCACGGGACGGACCACCTCTGCCCTTTTTGGGAGGCTGCCCACCCAGGCGATACCAAGCATAGGGAGTGGTCACCTGGTATATTTTCTAGCTTCTTTCCATTGGGGAAGATATATGACCACAATAACATCATTCATTTTTCTTACATGTCAGTGCTCATCCTAAATCATATAAAAAAGCCCCAAATCCACACCAGCTAAAGCCTGCACAGATGGCCAGAAAGTTTGGAAGATAGAAGCAAATGGAACAGAGAAACACCATTAAAGCCACACAGACAGGCACGGTGGCCCACACTTGCGATCCCAGTGACTCCTGAGGTGGAGGGAGGGGAATCAAAAGTTCGAGGCCAGAGCAGCCAGTGTAACTCAGCAAGACCCTGTCTCAAGATAAAAAGTAAAAAAGGGGAGCAGCTCAGAGGTAGAGGCTGGCAAAGCATGTGTGAAGCCTTGGGTTCAACCCCCAAATACCTCCAAAACAACAACAACAGTAAGAAAGGGGTCCAGAAGTGAAGACAGAGATTCACAAGGTGGAGGTGGAGTGTCTGAAGGCTGCCAGGAGAATTAATTAGGTTGGAAGTTAGGTGAGGAGGCTCTGCCCCTGTCCCTGTTGTGTTATAGGACAGTGGTCCCTTCCTGAGGCCAAATTTATTGAGGGCTCTGGGGTCACAAGACCTCAGAAGGACAATGGGCCTTCTGAAGAACTAAAAGCTCATGAAGTAGGGAAAGGACAGCAAGCTAAAAAATGAGTGACCAGAACCAGACACCTCAGAGATTCACGTAGGTTGAGCTTCCGTTTCATAACTGCACCGGTGAGCAAGCTCAGAAGTCAGAAACGTGATTCTGGGTGTATGGAGCTAGTTCCTAGGCAGAAGAACAGAGCAGACACAGCTAAATCTTCAGGCTTTCTAGAATGCCACAGGGATGTGTAAGACAGATGATGGGAAAGCTAGGTACCACTAAAGATGAACTGCAAGACTGACTCCTCGTTACTGGAGGCTGGAACAAGAGAAGAGAAGCAGTGTGGAGAAGGAAGTGGAAGGAAGTAAAAAAAGACAAGCGTGTTGGTGCTGAACTGGGGAAAGGCCCTCCCTGGACATGCAGTACTGAAACCTCAGAAAACCAAGTGAAATCAGGCGACCTAACAACTCCCAGGAAGAAAAATGAGACTTCTGACTGAGGACCATAACTCAGGTGACGTCAGACTCCTTGGCAACCTGAGAAGCTGGGGGACAATGGAGGCATCTCCACAGTTCTGGGGAGAGCTGGTTTGCACACAGAATCATCTGCTCAGCCAAAGAAGCATTCATGTGCGAGTACAAAATGAAGACAGTTTTAGATATGCAAAGACTTAACAAGTCTGCCTTACAGAGATGCTCTCAGGATTACTGGACTATGTCCTTCAGCTGCATACATAATAAATGTAAAACTAGTGCCTATTTGGGACCCAATTCAAATAACACAGAACTGCGCAAAGTAGAAAGGGAAATTTCCTCATTAGCTACCCCTCCCATGGTAGCCACTGTTGAAGATCACATTGTGGAATAATTCTTCCAAATATAACATATAAATAGGCCAGCCGTTCAGTTTTAACTGTTACACTTTATATGAGTATATACCTTTGAAAAAACAACAGTCTACATAACATTAGCAAAGTTGCTTTTGCAACTTCAGATTTTACAGCAAAAAACCACCCTGCCTTAATATGTGCATGAGTCCCTCCTGGGTGAAGTTGCCCTGGGGCTTCCATGCCACAGAGGGTTCTAATTTATTTAACCAGTTCCTCGTCATAAGTGTCCAGATGGCTTTTATATTTCACTACTAAATGAACACTGCAGTGAGTATCCTTTGGACTTTTATCCCTGCCCATAAGTGATATTTATACAGGTTAAACCCCTAGATTTGGAATAATGGCTAGATAAAAGGGAATGGGAAATTAGAAACCTGGTAGATCTTACTAACTCTTCCTCTACCATGACCGTAGCCATGTATTCTTTGGATGATTGAGTTCTGCATTTGGCTCTTCCAGGGAGGTGTGTGTATTGGGGTGGGAATGGCATTGGATTTGTTGTTGTTAGGTGTCTTGGATTGGGCTAAAGCAAAAGGCAGCAGCATCCTGCCTGGGCTGTGAAGCTTCTCCTACAGATGGCACTGTTGCCTTGCTGGCTTGTCACTCAGCCTGAGGAAAGGGCTGTGATTATGAAACAAAAAGAAATTAAGCCGTGCATACGTTCTTTATGTTTATGCCGAGTGGGCCCAAATCTACGCTCCCTCACCTTCCTGGCTGTAAAATTCAGATAACTTTGTGATCCACTATTCTTCAGAAGGAAAAAAGAAAAGATTGTATTTGACCATCTTTTTTGAAATCTTTAGAAATTCACCCTTTGAAAATAAGTCTTTGAGAACTTCCAACAGCATACATCCAGTCAGTATATTCCAAGGGAGAGGAAATACTTTAGGTTTTATCTCTTGTGTTTTTTTTTTAATCTTCCTCCTTAAAAATAAACAAACAAAAACAAATAAATACCCTGTTAATCCAAATGGAACCAATGGAGAAGCAGGTGATGGTCCTGCAGAGCTGTGGGCTATGGCTGGCCCTTTGGCTCTGTGAGAACCAGGACTCAGTTCCCAGGGCTTGCGTATGGGAAAGTGATGGTCTCCTGGGGAAGGACCTGATGGTCCTTTGAGAACCCGCTCCAGGGTGTGTGTCCCCTGTGTGTTGGGTAGCAGACCCAGGCTGGTGAGGAGCTGGGGAGCCTCTTCACCCAGGCAGACACTGGGGGAAGGACAGAGGTGAGAGCTGCTGTCTGGACTTTGTTTGCCAGGACAGAACAGCTCAGACATGCCTGGAGCTGGGACTTTCTTCCAAGGGGCAAACACAAACCAAAGAGGACAGAGGAGTGCCTAGAAGCTCATGCTGGGGCTGTCTTCTCGCCTCAGAAGGGAGCCCAAGACCTTGCACATGTTGCTGATCCTTAGTGCTGATGAGCCAGCAACTTCTGCCAAGGATGGGGAGGCAGGCACTGCCCGGGACTCTCTGCACTTAGAGCCTTGTGCTGCCTGAGGCCTGTTGGAAGTGGAAGACACCCTCAGGGTCTTCTCAACACACAGGGGTCAGGGACACAGTGGGCTTGATAAATCCCAGGTAAGATCCTGGATAACTTCTTGTTGTTGTTAGGTGCGGTCGAGTCAGCATCCGACTCATAGCGACCCTCATAGGGGTTTTCAATAGCTGACTGTTTCAGGATTGCCTTGAGAGTGGATTGCCAGGTCCTTCTCCCATTTTTGTGGTGCTGGGAATTGAACTCGGGACCTCAGAGACTGCAGCCCAGTGCTCTACCCACTGAGCTAAATCCTAGCCCCCTGGATAACTTAGGAGTGATAAAACTCAGTGGGAGAATGCTTTCCCGAGCAGGCCACTGTGTCCAGATGTCTCTCAGTGGGCAGTGGCAGCCCTTTCCTGTCCGCGAGGTGCACATTACGAGCTCCAGACCTGGAGGGCTGCGGCGGGTGCCACAAGTGTTGCTTTATGAGTGTTATTAAAAGTTAATGGGTTTCCTGTGTGAGTCGCTCGTTCCACTGGAATGGGGTTGTTTTGTTGTTACTGTGGCATTAATGCCCACGTAAGCAAAGCAAGCTCTCTGGGAACCGTAAACACTTGCGCTGGATGTTGGGCCCAGCTCAGGTGGAAAGCCTCAGAAGGCACAGGGCGGGCCAGCTGCTCGCAGAACTGATGGTGCCCCAGGGGTCCACATGAGCTGGGGTCAGACACAGATGTTGTCCTTCCAGCACGCAGGGGAGGACAGCCATGGCAGGGCCTGGACAGCTGGCCTCCTGGGTTGGGGTCAGGGCCCGGCCTGGCCAGCGGTCAAAGGCAAGGTGGTGTCTAGGGCAGAGCAGTCAGGACAGAGACCTGCGGCCTGCCCGAGTTCAGTGCAGCCCAAAGCCTCAAAGCTGGGTGCCACCCTGGTTCTCACACCCGCTGCTCTCTGGGCTCCTCAGTGGCTCCTTGCAGCCACTCCTACCCCACGCTCAGCTGGGATGTGGGGCTGTCTGAGGTGGTGGCATAGCCCGCATGGTGTTGGTTCAGTGCTATGGAACCTTCTAGCCTGTGCTCATACCTCTGGCCCCTCACGTCTCCTGCACACATGACACCAGCGACCTCAGCACAAGCGTTGACCGCAAGGTGGAGCTGGGGCTACACCTGCCCCTGGGCTGCAGATGCAGCTCTGGTGCCCACAGGGGGACCTGTGACCCTGGCGGTGGACAGAAGCTGCGAGGCGCTGTCTCACTGGCACCTGAGCCTCCCAGCCTCTCGCCCTGCCCTTCCCTCCTGTCTGTGGGGTCGCCCTGGGCTCAGCGTGGCCTGTGGGGCCCCTTCACTGGCCCTCCCCCCATCCCACAACGTCCATTCTCTGCACAGACACCGGAGTCCCCACAGTAAGGAGTGAAGCCCAGCTGTGAGCTCACTGCCCTAACTGCACGGCCAGGCCAGGGGCCTCCTCTTGTCTCTTCTGGCTCTTGAGGTAGCAGCTGCCTGGAACCCCATTTGGAGAAGGATCCCAAGGCTGGTGGGAGCTCCTTGGTGCCTAGGGCCGTTATCCATTCATCATGCCTGCCAGAGCACAGGTGGCTCCGTGTGGGAGGTACCTGCCATTTCCCTCTGAGTATTTGTGGTCACTGGAATGTGCTGTCGTTTGGGGAGTCTGCATTTTGCAAGTGTTCCTCTCGTTTTGTGGGGTGTTCCTGCTTTTGCACCACCTTGCAAGCTCTCAGTCACCCTTTGAGATTCTCCCAGCAGAAGTCAGACCCCACTAAGCACTGCGTCCCCAGTTGCCGCCATGGTTTACCATCTCCCACTCCTCCCCGTGGCTTCCGGGGAGTCTCGGAGCAGAGAGGGCTTTCAAAATTACATATTCCCGGGACCTGGCACATAATCAATATTCAGAAGTGACTGTGAGTTTTGGAAATCTACATCCTTCATATCTGCCTTTAAAATCAGCACAGGATAGCACAATTAAATGGAGTTCTTATTTAACCGTATAAATGGATTCTTTCACCTGGTTCAACTTTCATGAAAGAGTACGGGGAAAGAAATTAAAATGCAAAGATAACAGGACTCAGTGGAGGAAAAGGAATGAACTGTCAGTTGCCGCGGTAATGAGCTTTGCTGCACTCATACACATGGTTGTAAAACACCTACTATGGCGGCACACATGGTGGATTTTCCCTGAGGCTCAATGAGGTGGGGCTGTGGTAACAGGAGTGCACTGGCCTCCAGGTGACTTGGCCTGAGGGCTGGGTGGGCCCCCTTTGGGACCTGTGCACATGTGGATGAGCCCAGTGCCATGGTGGTGGCTCATGTCCTGATTTTTCCCAGTCTTCCCACTTCCTGGAGCACTTCCTCTGGATTAGCCCAGGTCATCCTTTCAGCTCAGTGAGAAATGCCCCGTTGGGACACTGCCTCACAGATGTGGAGAGGGAGGCTGGGTTATGGGTGGAGCTATAAGATCCGCTTTTTAAAAATTCTTTTTATTTTTTTGTGGTACCTGGGAATTGAAGCCAGGGCTTTGCACCTACCTTGCAAGTGCTCTCCCACTGACCTGCACCCCAACCCATCTCTTATTTTTTCTTTTGAGTCAGGGTCTCACTGAGTTGTGCAGGCTGCTCTGACCTCGAACTCATGATCCTCCTGCCTTCGCCTCCCAGGTCTCTTGGATTACAGGTGTGCACCACAGTGCCCAGACTCTGACATCCTCTTTAGATGGGGCAGTGTGAGGACTTGAGGAAACGCACCATGAGGCGTGGCCTTGGCAATTATCATTGTCCTTTAACCACTGAGGGAGTAGTCAGCAGCCAGCTTAGTGGGGGTCAAGGGCATACATGCTGAGCCTTGGGGTGAGCAGGGAGGTGCATGGGTGAGCAGCACCTCTGGGAGCCCACAGTCCCCCCGTCTGTGGGGGAGACGCCCTCCTTGGGTTCACACCAGAAGGCAGTGACCCCAACCTGGGCCCCTGTGGCCCTGTGTGTGCGCTGCCCTATTCAACTCAAGCTGCCTGCTCAGGACCTTAATGCTGTGCACCACTGCCTCCCTCAGAGGACAGGAGGCTCCTTGAGAGTGAGGGCCATGTGGGTTTCAGCTGTCCCTGGGTCCAGCGTGGTGCCCTGCCACGTAACCCGGTACAGTTTCAGAAGGAATCTGATAACAGATTGACCTCTGCCCTTGCAACTGGGATGGCAAGATGCATGCAGGGGAATCCTAGCTTCTTGGAGACCCAGAGCATCTCCAGTCACAGAGCACACACCATGAGCCAGATTCCAGGGAGTACGGGAGGTGATGTCATGCCTGCCCAGGCCCTGGAAGGGGCAGGTGCTGCCTTCTGGCATGTCTAGAGGCTTTGCTCTTCCTGAGCTGTTGGACAGGTGGTCCCCCAAGGTGTCCATGCCACATGACATTGGACCCAGCACGGGGACAGCTGGAACAGGGCTGCCAACTTCTGTGGCTGCTGAGGGAGGTAGCCGGACTCTCTTCTCCCTCATTCCACTCCAGTGGCCTGGTCCACGTCCTACTTCCAACCCTCCCAGACCAAGGGAGTGGGGAGTGGGAAACAAAAAGAGAGGCTCTCAGGAGTGGGACACATAAGTGGGGGCCACGATGCCCATTCTGTGAAGTGGGTTGAATAATGACCTATGTTCTGGGGCTGGAGAGGGTCAAAGGAGTAACCTGCGTCCTGGGCTCTTAAACAGGCAGACGTCCTTGCTGCTGGATCCAGGTCTGTTCAGACCTAGGTGGGGCCAGCGGGTCCATCATCCCAAGCTGATGGGTGCTCATGATTGATAGCTTGGGGGACTCTCACCAGGTACAGATTCTTTGCTATGCAGCCATGAAGAAGACATCTTCAAGAAGTAGACATCTTCAAGAAGAAGAGAAAACATCTCTATGAGGGATGTAGAACACCTTCTAAGACATGTAATTAAATGAGGAAGCAAAGTGCCATGTGGCAGGAAGCCCCAGGCAAGGCATATGCACCCCGTTGTGCATGCCCTTGCTTTCTGTAAGGCCCCACATGGAAGAGCTCACAGAGGGCACAAGGAGATGAGAGGGGCGGAGCGCTATGGCTGGAGGACCACTTTCATCTGTGGGGATTTTCCTGGATTTCACTTTATTTAAAGGATTAGAACCAGAGTTTGTCCACACACAGATCTCTGGGCCCTGTGTGTGGATCCTCACAGTCTTTCAAAAGTAGGAGGTGTTCCACAGAAATTCCCCATTCGAAGCAAGGAAGCCCTTAGATTCCCAGCCCGGGGAGAAGCACAGCTTGGGGTGGGGGTGGGTCAGCGCCACCCTCCTGTGCAGCAGGCCACGACGCTGCTGTGTGTGCTGAACTGGTTTGAGTTGCATGAAGGAAACAGAGGTGGATGCTTCTGGATGGCTCCCCTGACCTCTGTTCCTGACCCCTTTCTCTCTTTTCTCTCTACCCTTGAGAGGTTGAGACATGAAATAGCCACTTAGGAGGGCCATATATGAGCACTTGGGCTCAGGGGGGTTGCTGGAAAAGCTTTGGTTTTATGAGAAAATGGGCATATTTAGGTGCTTCTTTTCCTTCTCTCTGTTACCTGGAACATCTTTGTGGCACCTGGAGCTATGGCAGCTATTATGTACTCATGAAGGAAAAGCCAAGGGAAACTAGGGAGCCCTGAAATCGTTAGAATTTTAAAACATGCTGGCAACCACCTTCCCAGACTCCTTGTTGTGTGGGTAAAAGTAACGACTTTATATTAGTGTTGGTTGGTTTCTTATCTCTAGCTAAACAGGACCTGGGGTATGGGCAATGAAGTAGGGAAGCAAGAGACCCAGGGTTAGTCTCAGCTCTGTTTCTGGTTTTCTGGGTGGCCACAGGTGGGTTTCCTTTTCTTTCTGATGCTGTTTAGCAGCCTATAAAATGTGGAAGTAGGGTCCCACGACACTCATCCTTCATGACTTGGGCTACTTAGGAAATAACACAGGGCCACGTGCTGCTCCTCCTCACTGGAGATGTTGTTGTTGTTGTTGTTAGGTGCCGTTGAGTCGGTATCCAACTCATAGCGACCCTCATAGGGTTTTCAATGGCTGTTTCGGGATTGCCTTGGGAGTGGATTGCCGGGCCCTTCTCCCATTTTTGCGGTGCTGGGAATTGAACTTGGGACCTCAGAGACTGCAGCGCAGTGCTCTACCCACTGAGCTAAATCCCAGCCCCTCACTGGAGAAGCACTTCCCAAAGTCATTGCATTCATTTGGGTGCAAGCAAGAGAAAGCCTTTCACTAAATGAGGCAGAAAAGTCATTTATCTGAAGACTATCAGGGATAAGACACAGTGACTTGGGGCTGCAGGTGGAAGTCTGACACGGGAAAGGAAAAGTCAGCGCGGTCCTAAGATCAAGGGAAGGGCTCAGGAGCTGTGGCTTGTGGTTTTCTGGGAACAGTCACAGTTGTTCACCGTGTGTTGTTTATGACTGCCTCCAAGTCCCGAGGGCAAAGTGTGACAGAGACTTCATGCTCTGCGAAGTTGGCCCTTTCCTGACAACTCCTGGTACCTGGGACCTGGGGCTTGGAACTGACAGTGACCTTGACAGGCACCAAGGGGCAGACAGAGCAGCTCTGGCTCCAGCATCTCCGGCCAGGTTCCCTCTGACACCCCACCTGGGATGGTGCCTGTCGGTTCTGCCCCTCACACCTGCCGCACTTTGGGCTCCCGAAGGGCACAGTGCCTGCTCTCTTGTTCACTTTCTTGTTAGCTGCCTCTGCCTGGGAGGGTCAGGAGCACAGGGCAGGGTCTTGTCTCTTTCCTTCTCTGTCATGCTTCAGCGCCCAGGCAGCGGCGGCACGGCACAGGAGCTCAGTGCGAGGTCCTGGGATGACTGACTGACTTCAGGCTCATCTTTGTATGCCTGGACCCTCTTTGGGTGTCCAGTGAGAGTCCACCTGGTCAGACATGGCTCCCAGGCCTCCCCCTTCTCCTGTGGGCAGATGGGCATTTGTTGACAGAGCTGAGTGCATTAGGCGAGAGGCAGGTCTACCAGGGAAGTGAATCCTTTGATATTGTTTGCATCTGGCTACCTAGTGACTTATTTTTTATGATGTTCTTATGTATCTTCCATTGTGTGGTGCTGTTCATGTTCTCCCAGGTCTGTGTAAAGTTGTTGCATCTATATCTTAAACTTCTGTGCATCTTACTGTCTTTCTCTCAAAACTCAGTGCCCAGCATACAGCCTGGCATAGATGAGGGGAAAAGCCAATAGCTAGGATTTGATGTGTTTTAAGGTTGGTAGAAATGTGCATACATTATTATTATTATTATCATTATTATTATCATTATTATCATTATTATTATTGTCATTATTATTTTCTGTGCTGGGGATGGAGCCTTCACATACTAGGCAAGCACTCTACCACTGAGCTACACCAAGCCCCACTCTTTTTGAGCTATGCAAACATTTTTTAAGTGCTGATGTCTCACTCTGGGAAGGTGGAAATCTGGGGGAAATAGCCTGTTGGAACTTCATTGCAACCCAGGGCGTGTCTGGCTTGCGTAGGAATCCACCTGCCATTGTTGCTTAGATAGAAATGTCCCACATCGGAGGCTCTGTTCTATTTCAGTGTACAGATTAATCAATACTGTGACTGTTATTTTCAGAAAACGTCTTGCTGATATTTTGTAATGATGTGTTTAGGCTTCACAGCTATAAAACATCATCTTCTAGGTGGAAGAAGATGAATAGTTTCAGAGGAAGGAGTTTCCTCTCTTCTCACCCTAGGAAAACATAATCAGATGATGAAGAAAAATGACTTGGTATCTGTCTGTACCACCTGGGAAATGTTCTGCTTCTTGGGCATTTTATTCAGCCAGTGTGGGCTTGGTACAGTGTGTTAACACTGAGTTTTTGTGATATTTTCTAGCCAATGTTATTTTCCTCCTAAGTTCTTTATAGAAACTAAAGCCATACCAACAAAATCAGGGCATTTCTTTACTCTTGGAAATTGTCCAGTTTCTTAACTGTGTGGGATTTTCCTGCTTCACATGATCTTCCAGGGAGGGGATGGGATACAGTGTTTTAAGGCTTATCACTTGAATACCTTGAGTCCAAAAAGTGGGTACAGGTTAGACATCCAGAAATGAATCAGCAGGTAGATCAGGGGCCAGAGGTCAGGACCTCTGGCGCTTGAGTGGCTGCTCCTCAGCACTGGGATCGTAGACATCAATCTCCCACCAGTTTCCCCACCTATAAAACCAGTATGCTGATGAGATCAGGGACTTCCAGTCTGGGCACTCATGACAACTTGGCCAGGGAGATTCCTTATTGTGAGATGGCTGTGCAAATCAGGATGTCAAGCATCCTCCAGTGTGAGAAACAAAATGTCTTCGATGTGGCTAATGTCCCCAGGGAGAGAGGGCAAAAATGCCCCTACGTGATGACCTTGCTGTGGTTAGGATGCTTTGGTTATGTGCAGAAAGCGGATAGTAAAACCATGTCACACTCACGCATTTTCATGCCTTGGAACTTCTAGTTATCCCAGTGACCCTGAGCATTTCGCTTATAACCCAGTGTGTATCTTCTTTCTTAAAGAAGGCCCTGAACAAAAATGTATCTACAAAGCTTTACCATTTCAAAATTCTTATTGATGTGGAACTCACAGAAGAGTGTAAGAGGGAGAAGTTCACAGCTCAATGAGTTTTTCACAAAGTGAGTCGCCTGGGTAAATGGAACCGGTACCCATGTCAAGTGGCAAAACAGCGGCGCACCTGCCTGCTTCCCCTTCCGCAGGAGCCCTGTGGCCCTCCCCCCTTAAATTAGCCAGGTCCTGACTTCAAGCCTCAGATTAGCTTTGATTGGTTTGGTGAGCTTTGAATCAGGGAGCCATCCGGTGGGGGTTGTGGTGGTGCAGCTGTGCTTGTGAGATCCCCTCATGCGCCAGGCACCGGCCATTCACTCGTCCTCATCGCTGTCCAGCAATCCTCGGCGTACATGGGGTAACTTCTTATGCTGCTAGCAGTGGGCCTCTGTGGGGATCTTCAGGCTGGGGACTATAAATTTGCACTTGTCTGTTGGCAAATACACATGTATGCCTTCCTGTTGGGGATATACATAAGAATATAGTGAAGGGGAATTGGAGCCTTCTGGGGTGAGATGATGAGTTAGAAGGTTTCTCCTCCCTGTGACCCCTTGAGTGAGAAGAGCCAGGTTAACAAAGGAGAGACAACACTCCTGAGAGAGAAACAGGAAGAGCATCAGGAACCGAGAAAGAGGTGTGAGGACCACTAGAACCCGCAGAGGAACAGAAAGGGCTCCACCCTGGGCTCCACCAATGCAGGGGGATGAAAAGCCACAACAACAAAGGTAAGCCAGGCAGCCCTGGGGACAACAGACTGGCAACCTTAGCTGCAGTTTGCACAAATCTTGAAGCCAATGTGGAGATTTGGCCTGGTGCACTCCCCCTGTATGCCAGGCTAGCACTGGGGAGAATCAGCTGCATCGTTCTGCATGTCTTGGGGTGCAGCAGCCAGGCCCCATCTTGAAAGGGGCTTGTTGTTTGAGAATGGGCTTTACTGGGAACTGAAAACAAGGATCCATCAATGTTAAAGAGCATAGGGACGCCACAGTGTCTGGATGGGAAGTGGCCGCATAGGCACCTGGAGAAGGGGAGGGTCAGGTACAAATCTACTGGCAAGTGAAGGCAGCATAAGCGTGGGCTGTGGAAGTCATAGTGCCCAGTGGTCCTGGCCTGTGTGTCACCTGTGATGGCCACAGAAGCCCGAGAGCTCTGAGCCCAGGGCAGCAGGTTGCAGGTGTCTGGAGGTGCCCTTCTGCTTCATGTGGTTTCCAGCCTAGCAAGAAGGAGAGCTCTGTGCCAGGTCAGGTTGATTGCTTGGTTTCTGAAGCTGCCTTGCTGCTGCAGGTGGTTTCCTGCCAGGTGGAGTCTGAAAGCATTGCAGCTGGCAGGCAGAGTACTGGGTTCCTAGGAGTCAAGTCTCCCCTGTAGAATCCAGGACAAGTTTGCTTCCCCCACTCTCTGCCACACTTGGGAGATAGCAATAGGTGTGGACATTGGCTACCTCTTGGCAAACTGGGGACAAACTGGGGACCTCTGGCATCAGTGGAAACCTGCCCAGCCCACAGGATGTAAAGCTTGTTGGGGCCAGCAGCAGATTCTGGCATGGAATGAAGGGAAGCTTCTGAACTAAATGCAGCCCAGAGGTTGTCCAGATAGCTCTCAACCTACACAGCACCAACCTGTATAGTGAGAACAGAGAGGCACTACCGTGGACTCCAGATACAACCCACTATTCTCCCCCAAGACCCAGTGGATTCTACTATTAGAGAGGCTGGAAAGATGCTTGATTTAATTTGGATCATGCAGTTTTCTTTATTTTTACCCAGGTATTTCCATCTCTTGCTCTTTTCTCTCTTTCCTCATATTCTTTCCCTTTTTTCCTTTTCCTTTTCATTTATGTAAACTTTCTTCTTTCTTTCATTTCCCTGCCTACCTCTTTTATTCCATTCTTTATTATTAGTATTTCAACCCTTATTAAAATTTAACTTTATTCTACATTACTTTTAATGTAGAATAAAACACTTTTTTTCCTATGGTTATTAGTGTAGTGGTTGTTTTTGATTGATTTTTATTATATTTATTTTATTTTATTTTTTCTGGTATAACTGGAATTTTTATTAGTGTTTTTTAGTCATTGTACATTGTAATGGGTTTCATTATAACATTTCCATACATGCATATCATTGTGCATTACTGATGTTCACCTCCCCCATGACCCTGTCATAATTGTCCTCACCCATCCCCTTCATCCCCACCAAAGGTCCCCTTTCGACTTCCATGTCCTGGGTATATATACATATTGAGGTTTTGCTTCAAGGGAAAAATGGGATCTTTTGCTTCCTTTCCCCTATTACCCTTTCCTATTGTTCCTTCCCCCTTTTCTTTAGTCCCCTTTCTCCCCTTACACAGGTCTCCTTTCACTTTCATCATCAATATAAGTGAATATCTATATACTTGAATATTATATATTGAAATTTAACTTCCACATTTGAGAGAAAACATGACGTTTGTCTTTCTGGATCAGGCCTACTTCATTTAAAATAATGATCTCTCGTGTCACGCATTTGCCAGCAAATGTCATAATTTCATCCTTCTTTATGGCTGAATAAAACTCCATAATATAACATTTTCCTTATCCACTAATCTGTTGATGGATACCAAGGCTGAGTACATATCTTGAGTACTGTGAATAAGTTTTTATTGTATTTCTATATCTGCTTTCTTCTGGTGTCGTTGCAATTATGGCAATTTGTTTTTTCCTCTCTGAATCCTCTTGAGAATCAAACCTTCAGGAGAAGGCTGGTCACTAAAAGACCTCTATATAGAACTGAAAGAGATATCCATCCAAACAGAGGCACATATTGCAACATAGAAACACAAGGCATATGAAAAAATAAGGAAATATAACTTCTCCAAAAGTTCATAACTCCTAAGTAACTGCATCCAAAGATGAAATAATTGAAATGCAAAAGAATGCAAAAGTCTAGTTTTGAAAATGAGCAGTGACTTCAAAGAAGATTCAAATAAACAAATAAATGAAGTAAAGGAGTCAACTCAATACTTAGACAAGAAATTCAACAAGTTAGATGAGAAATTCAGAAAAGAGAGTGATTTTGGAAAAAAATAAAATAGAAAATTTGGAAATGAAAAGGTCAATAAATCAAATAAATATCTCAGTGGAAACATTATAAGTAGCCTGGAACAAGTGGAAGAAAGAATGCCAGGGAATGAAGACAATGTTGAAGAGTTATTGCATGTCTTAATCATGAATACAACAACCAAGATCTCAGGGACAAGATTAAGAGATCAAGCTTATAAATTTTTGGCATAGAAGATGGAACTGAGATACAAATTAAAGATATAGAAAGTCTATTAAATGAAGTTATAGCAGAAAACTTCCCCAGTCTAGAGAAATAAATGGAAATCAAGTATAAGAGGCAGCTAGAACCCCAAATAGACATGAGCAGAAAATAACCTCTCTACATAATATTATAATTAAAATATAAGAGTGTGGAACAAAGAATACTGAAAGGTGCAAGAAAGAAGTGCCGAATTACTTACAAATGCAAAGCTATCAAAATGACATCAAACTTCTCAGAAGAAATCCTAAAGGACAGGAGAGCATGGACTGAGGTATTTAAAGCTCTGAAACAAAATAGTTGCCAATCAAGATTACTATGCACAGCAAAGTTATCCTTTAAAATCAAAGGCAAAATAAAGACATTCCATGATAAGCATCAACCAAAATAATTCATGACCATGAAGCCAGTAATGCAAGAGATACTGAAAGAAATTCTGCATATGGAGCATGGAAGATATACAGAAGCATAAAAGCTCAGGAAATAATAAATCTCATTAGGAGAATAAGCAAAGGATAACTAGGAAAGGTCCAAACATTATTAAGTCAATAAATCAGCAAACCTCTAAGATGAAGAAAAGAAAAATTAGTACATACTTTTCAGTAATGACCTTAAATGTAAATGGTCTTAATTTTCCAATTTAAGGACACAGATTGACTGAGTAGATTGAAAAGTAAAATCCAACCATTTGCTGTCTGCAAGAAACTCACCTCAGTGGAAGTGAAAAGATGGAAAAAGATTTTCCAAGCAAACAGAATTTGAAAACAAGCATGAGTAGCTATATTCATATTTGAAAAAGAAGACTTCAAGATGAAATTACTCAGAAGGGGTAATGAAGGCCACTACATATTAATAAAGGGAACAGTCCATCAAGAAAATATAACAATTATAAATATATATGCACTAAACATCACTGTGCACAATTTCATAAAACAAACACTGGACATAAAGAGACAGATAACAAATAG
Source organism: Pedetes capensis (assembly GCA_007922755.1). NCBI lineage: Eukaryota > Metazoa > Chordata > Mammalia > Rodentia > Pedetidae > Pedetes > Pedetes capensis. Next base: position 8,626 of record VMDO01021894.1, on the reverse strand, counting down.
ATCATGGTTGTTGTTATGTACTGTCAAGTCGTGTTCAACTCAAAGTGACCCTCATAGGATTTTTGATGGCTGATTATTTTGGGGATTGTTTTGGGAGTGAACTTCCACATCCTTCTCCCATTTTTGTGGTGCTGGGGATCAGTCATAGACAAAAAAAATAAAACAAGAAATTTTCAGAGTCAAATCACTTCATTTATCCAATGACTTAATAGACATCTACAGAATATTCCATCCAACAACTGTGGACTACACATTCTACTTAGCAGCTCATAGAATGTTCTACAAAATAGATCACATTTTAGGCCCTAAATCAAGTCTTAAAAATTCAAAAACAAATTGAAATCATTTCTTAAATCTTATCAGATCATAATGGAATAAAATTAGAAATCAGCAGCAAAAGAAATTACAGAAGCTATACAAATGCATGGAGATTGAACAATATACCTTAGAATGATGAGTGGGTCATTGAATAAATCAATAGGGCAATTTAAAAATTACTAGAATGAAATGTAAATGAAAACACAACTTAATAGAACCTTTGAGATTCAGCAAATGCAGTTCCAAGAGGGAAGGTCTTAACTATGAGTACCTATAGTAAAAAACATCAGAGAGATCTCAAACATATAATTATGTACCACAATGTCTTAGAAAAGAAGAATAAGCCAAAACTAAAATTAGTATACAGACATAAATAACAAAAATCAAGGTGAAATTTAATGAAATGGAGACTAAAAGAAAAATGCAAAGGATCAGTGAAACAAAGAGTTGGTCCTTGAAAAGACAAACAAGATTGATATACCTGTGGCCAGACTAACCAAAAGAGAGAGAGAAGAGCTCAATCAATAAAATTAGGAGATATTACAACAGACTTCGGCAAAAACCAGAAGATCATTAGGGAATATTTTGAAAACATATATTCTAATAAATTGGAAAATGTAAAACAAATAGACAGATTTCTAGACCTACCAAAATTGAATCAAGAGACTATAAAAACATGAACAGATCTATAATGAGCAATGAGATTGAAGAAGTAATAAAAAGTCTCCCAGCAAAGAAAAGGCCAGGACTGGACATATTCATTGCTGAATTCTACCACACTTGTAAAGCACACCAATATTCCTGAAACTGTTTCACAAAACACAAAGGGAAGGAATGCTACCAAACTCATTCTACAAAGCCAGTATCACTGTAATACTAAAACTAGATAAAAATACAATAACAACAATGAAAAAAGAAAACTATAGACCAATCTCCTGGATGAATATGGATGCAAAAATCCTCAATAAAATCCTACCAAGCCAAATTCACAACACATTAGAAAGACCACACACCATAATCAAGTTGGTTTCATTGCAGGGATGCAAAGATGGTTCAACATATGCAAATCAATAAATGTCATACAGCACTTAATAAAACCAAGAAAAATGGTCACATGATCATCTAAATAGATGCAAGAAAAGCCCTTGATAAAGTTCAACATCTCTTTACAATAAAATCTCTGAAGAAAGTAGGAACAGAAGAATCATACCCCAACACCATAAAGCCTATATACAACACTATTATAGCCAACATTATACTGAATGAGGAAAAGCTAAAAGAATTTCCTCTGGAACTAGGAATGAAACAAGAGTGTCTACTCCCTGCTCTCCTAATCAATGTAGTGCTTGAATTCTTAGCCAGAGCAATAAGGCAAGGGGAAGAAATAAAAGAGAGATAAATAAGAATGGAAGAAGTCAAATTATCTCTATTTGCAGATGATGTATTCCTGTACTTAAAAGATCCTAAAAACTCCAACAGAAAGGCACCTAAATTTGATAAATTCTTTTAGCAAAGTAGCAGGATATAAAACCAGCATATGAAAATCAGGAGCTTTTCTATATACTAATAGTGAACATGCTAAGAAAGAAATCAGGACAACATTCCTATTCCCATTAGCCTCAAAAAATAAAATACCTAGAAATAAACCTACCCAAGCAGGTGAAAGGCCTCTATAATGAAAACCATAACCACTGAAGAAATAAAGTGGAGAAGACAGTAGAAGATGGAAAGACATCCCATGTTGATGGATTGGCAGATTAATATTGTGAAAAGCAATCTATAGATTCAGTGCAATAGTCATGAAACTTCCAATGACATTCTTCAAAAAACTAGAAAAAAAAATCCTAAAATTCATATAGAAGCACAAAAGCTCTTGAATAGCTAAACCGATCCTGAGCAAAAAGAGCAAATCCAGAGATATTGCAATAGCTGATTTCAGATTATGTTTCAGAGAAAGGTAAGAAAACCCAGCATGGTACTAGCACAGAAGCATACATGTAGACCAAAAGAATAGCATTCAGAACCCAAATATAGACACACACAGCTATAGCCATCTGATTCTCAGCGAATGTGCCAAAAAATATATGTGGAGGAAAAACAGTCTCTTCAACAACTCGTGCTGGGAAAAGTTTATATAATCACATGTAGAAGAATGAAACCAGAACCCTGTCTGTCACCGTGTACAAAAATCAATTAAAAATGGATCAAAGATTTTCATGTAAGCCCTGAAACTTTGAAAACCCAGGGAAGACACTTCAAGATGTAGGCATAGACAATGCTTTTCTGAGTAGGACTCCAACAGCTCAGGAAATAATAGCAGGAATTGATGAATAGGGTTGCATCAAATTAAAATAACCTTTCACATAGCAAAAGAAACAATTGCCAGAGTGAATAGATAGCTTACAGAATGGGAGAAAATCATTGCCAACTATTTGTCTGAAAGGGGATTAATATCCAGAATAAATAAATTAAACATCACAAGAACAAATAACCCCATCAGTAAGTGGGCAATTGAACATAAGATTCTCAAAAGAAGTACAAATGGCTAATAAATACATGAAAAATCATTCAACATCCTTAGCCATCAATACAATGCAAATCAAAACTACACTGAAATTCTCCTGCACCCCAGTCAGAATGGCTGGCATCAATAAAACAAACAACAAAAAAGTAGTGTTGCAAATGCAGGGGGAAAGGAGCCCTTACACACTGTTGGCAGGAATGCAAATTAGTCCAGGAGCCACTGTGATCATTGATACGGGGGAGGTTACTCAAAAAACTAAATGCATAACTACCCTATGACCCAGTGATACCAGTGCTGGGTGTATGGCTTAATGAATTAAAGTCAGTGGTGCTATTCACAATAGCCACGTTGTGGAATCAGCCTGGATGCCCCTTGGCGGATGAATGGGTAATGGAAACATGGCATATATACACAATAGATTATTGTTCAGTCATAAAGAAGAATGAAACTGTGTAATTTGCAGGAAAATGGATGGAACTGGAGATGATCTTGTTAAGCAAAATGGGCAGACTCAGAAAGACAGATATCCCACGTTTTCTCTCACATGGGAGATAAAAACAAAAAGATACGAAGTGGAAGGGGATTATTTGGGAAGCAGAAGGGGGCCAGTGGGAGGGGGAAAGGGGCTAGGGAGGGTAATGGGGGGTGAATATGATCAAAGTGCAGGATATACATGTATAGAAAAGTCATAATGAATCTCATTATTTTTTACAGTTAATGTATGCTCCTAATCAAAGCTGATGGGCTATTAAAAAGAATGTGGCCAAGGATTGGTAGGGTGTGCACGTGTTGAGTTTTAGAAGAGGAGTTCAAAGAGATTCTCCTGCAAACTAATGGGAAAAGACCCACAGCTCCATAAAAAAGTCAACATAGACATGCACAGTCACATTACAGAAGACAGCTGAAATGGAGTAAGCATAGAATAAGGTGCTTAGCCACTTGGTCACCTAGGCAGTGCACATTAAGCCACAGTGCCATCCTCCTGCATCTCCACTGGCCACTGCAGTGAAGGATGAGAAATACCAGGTGTGGGTGAGGGTGGAGTGCAACTGGAGTTCCACATGCTCGGGAAGGAGTAGAAATTAGCACAAGCACTTTGGGGATTGTTTCAGGGTCTCTGAGACTATAAGCTGATATAAAGGTAAATTGTTTGTTGTTATTAGGTGCTATCGAGTCAGGACTGATCCATAGCAGTACAATAGAATGAAACACTCTCTGACTCTGTGCCGTGCCCACCACTATGTCAGTGCTTCTCTGCTATTCATAGCATTTTTAATGGCAGATTGTTTTGGGAGTGGGCTTCCAGGTCCTTCTCCCAAACCTACAGCACCTGGTGCTCCCACGCAGTCTCCCATTCAAAGACTAACCAGGCCAAACTTGCTCAGCTACAGAGATCAGGCGGGATCAGATGCCAGGGTGCTATGGCTGCAGATGGAAAGACAATAGGGCAAAACCAAATACCTTTTACTTGTAAACACTAGATTTTATACGAGCAAGGAAAACAAAATAAAAGATTTATGTTTTGCACAAAGCCTTGGGCTTGAGGTCCTGCCAGGGTGTTGTGCTAGGCATGAGTCTACCTTGAGCTGGGAGGGGGGCGGGATGGGAAAGCGCAGTAGAGGAATGGAGAGGTGTGGAGCCCAGGAAGGCAAGGGGGAGTCTGGAAGGAGAGCGGCTGGCTTCCTGCTTCTGTGGGGGGCTTTAGGACCACAAGGGACTGCTGTGGTCCTGACAGAGTTTGGCAGGGCTCTCACTTCTTCATGGCCAGTGCAAGGACGTGTAGGAGCTTCCTCAAGCTCTGCTGTAAGTGGGCAGTGGAAGGCTGAGGACACCAACAGGGTGTCCTTGGGGCTGGCCGGAGGAGCAGTCCTGGGGAATGGCAGCAGCTGGAGAAATGGGGCTGGCATTTGCAGACACTAGCGGGGACCCAGGGGCAGGTGGTGGGTGGACCGAGATCTCTTCCTCGCTCCAGCATCCCTGCATGGAGGCGGAAGGGGACTTGAAGCCTCTCAAGACTATTTGCCTGCCTGAGACCAGGCTTCTTGTTGTTAGGTACTATCAAGTTGGTCTGGTTTATAGTGACCCTCATATGGTTTTTGATGGCTTGTTGTTTCGGGAGTGGACTGCCATGTCCTTCTCCCATTTTTGTGGTGCTAGGGATCGAACCTAGGGCCTCAGAGAGTGCAGAGCAGCACTCTGCCAGCTGAGCTAAACCCCAGCCCATTCAGTGAGATAAAAATGCCCATATATGACTTCCATCTTGGGCTGAAGCCGAGCAGATGCACAGGTGATGGAGTAGGTGGTCTTTCCTAGAAGGTGAGAGATGGAAATCACAGCTAAGCTCAGTGATAATAGTCAAAAAGAAGTTCCCTTTGTGCAGTCAAGTGGCAATCTGCAAAGTGCTGCATCTCCCTCCTACCTGCACATCCCAAACGCTGTATGGTCCTCCCACCAGCCATCCCTGCCTTCTTTACAACAAAGGCCATCCATTGTGGCAGGAGCTGGAGACAGGGATGAAGATCACAGATGTGATTCTCTCCTTCAAGGAACTTCTAGTCTCATGGAAAAAACAAATGGTATAAAAATAGAAAGCTAAATAAATGGAATACTTTTGCTCTTTAGTACAGTGAGTCACGGTAGAGGGTAGCTGAGTCCCAGATGCTCTGGGGTGGTCATCATGGAGCATACGTCTCTGAAAAGGCTAAAAGAGTGAGCAGATGACCATCCCAAGATGGCGGACACATGGGAGAATATGAGAAGTAGGGGAAGCAACCTGTGCAAAGGCCCTGAGAGGGAACAGGGCATGTTATTTTCCAGAGAATGAAAGAAATTGATTGTGGAGCTGGGCCCTATAAACATAGCACATATGCTCTCCTGGCAGAACAGTCAGTAGAGGGGTAGCTGGGATGGCTGAAGCTGAATGAGAGGCAGCTTAGCCCTGAGTCACTCCGTCCCAGGATCAATGCAGGTCCCCCATACTCGTCTGCTTTCACTGTCTTCACAGAGGGAGAAGCAGCTCTCTGGCCTTCGGCCATCTGAAGACCTGCCATCTTCTTCTTTGTAAACCAGGGCCCCCAGCATCTACCGCACCTGTTGCAGTTGTCTGTGCACTGGGCAGCTGGCAGCATTGCTGAGGGAAGGAGCGTGCTCCACTCTAGATCATTCATGTGCCGTTTTAGGCAAGTTGCTAAACCTTCTGAATTCCAGGACTCGTCCATACTGACCTGACAGTGGACACATGAGGACGAGGGTGGTGACACTGATGATTAATCTTTCAGACTGTATGTGCCCAACACTGTTCAGAGAAGTGGGATCTAATCCTCAGAATAATGCAGGAAATATTATGCTCATTTTCCTGATGAAGAGCCAATGCTAAGAGGGGGCAGGCAGCTTGATCATTATGACCAAACACTAGGAAGAGCCTGTCAGGAATGGAGTGGCTGGCCCCTGACAATATGTCCATTAGGGACTAGTGACTTTGGCCAAATTTGGAAAAAAGGTTTTTTGAAAGTCCTTAAGTAAAGGATCTGGAAACAAGGCAACCCTGGGTTATCTGGGTGGGCCCTGAATCAAAGACTCCTGTCTTTAGACAGAAGGGAAGACAGAGCGGGCTGAGGCTGAGGAGAGACGCAGAGGTGGGAGGGGTGTCTGTGAACCCAGGAAGGCCTGGACCCCTGCCGAAGCTGGTGGAGGGGCAAGGAGAGGGAGGCCCAAGGCTCTCCCACCAAAGACCCAGTGCTATGGACACCTCCATGTGGCCCTCTGCTCCAGACCTGGGAGGAATGTTCTTGTTTTTTAAAATGCCCCAATTTGCGGCATTTTATTTTGGCAGCCCCAGGGAACAGATACAGCGGAGGCTCAGCCAGGCCCGAATCTCAGACCACGAGCTCCTGAAGTGACAACTGTGTGGCAGGACTATCACATACGTGGCAAGTGTGCAGTTAACATTAGAGTGTGGTTGCATATGTGGCCTTGCCTGCTGTGAGTCACTGTAAGGAGAGTTCATTCTCCCTGTGATGTATCCAGTGTGCTGAAGCCAGGAGGACCTGGTAGCCTTCCACCACGTGAGCCATAGCCACTGTCTGTCCAATCCTGAGCCACGTTCAGTTTCTCTTCCTCTCCTGCACCAGATTCCCTCTGTTCCAAACCTAAGCCCCAGTCACTCTCCATCCACACCTGAGCTGCATTCACCATCCTTTCCAAACCTGGGCCATATTCACTATGCATTCTAATGCTGAGCCACATTCAGTGTCCATCCAAACCTGAACTGTATTTACTGTGCATTACAAACCTGAGCCATGTTCACTGTCTACCCAAATCAAAGCCATATTCAGTACACATTCTAATCCTGAGCCACAGTCACCGTCCATCCATATCTGAGCCATATCCACTATGCATACTCATCCTGAGCCACATTTGCCATCTACCCAAACCTGAGCTGTGTTTACTGTGCATTACAAATCTGACCCATGTTCACTGTCCATCCAAATCTGAGCCATATTCATTATGCATTCTAATCCTGAGCCATAGTCACCATCCATCCATATCTGCGCCATACTCACTATTCATACTCATCCTGAGCTGCATTCCCCATCCTTCCAAACCTGAGATGTGTTTACTGTGCATTAGAAACCTGAGCCACATTCACTGTCCATTCAAATCTGAGCCATAATAATTATGCATTCTGATTCTAACCATAGTCACTGTGCATTTCAAACCTTAGTTTCCTCCTTTCAGCATATGAGGGACACTTGTGTGTAGGGGTTCATTGTGGAGTGAGGCAGCCAGGAGACCCCCTTCTGTTTCTGCGTGCCTTGGCCATGAAGGGACTGAGGTTTTGGGTGGCAAAGGAGGGCAAGGTTATGGGAGCCAGCCAGGCCTCACTCCCTATTCTATTTGTGGAGCTGAAGACCACTTATCCCACACTGCTCAGCCATAGTCTGCTCACCGCTCACCTGGGAGATAGGGCTGCAAGTGAGGTGGGCAAGGTGCTCACACACGCATGCACATGCTATAACAGTGTTTATTAAAAAGCATTTTAATGATAAAAGTTACACTTCATCATAAAGATTTATACTTTTGAAAGACCAAATAAAAAGCAAAAGAAAAGCATGCACATAGTTAGAAGTAAACACAGTGAATATTTAGGGTAGAGCTATTGCATATTTTCTCCTTGACTACGTATTTCTTAAAATTCAGACCTTTTTGTACAAAATGTTTTGAAATTCTCATTTAGCAATATATGGTGAGTGTTTTCCCATGTGGTTAAATATTCGTCTTCAAAGCTGTGTTTAATGACTCATTGTGTTGTGTGTGGGCGTTTCTGTGGGGCTCAGAATGACACCTACTGATGTAGGGAAAGAAGAGAAGGAAGCCTTTGTGGTGGTGGCTGTATAGAACTTCTCTACGCAGGGCTGAGGGCGGAGGCAGGCCCTGGTGCCTCCTGGTTGGCTACCCCAAGACACATAGCTCGGGCACCCATGCCCTGTCCAGAAGGATATCTCCCCTGCCTTTCCTCTCAGTTCTGGTGAGGCACGGTCAGACTGTGCATTTTGCTGTGTCAGTGTGTGGACATCGCATGCTACTGTTTTCATTGCATCTCCTATGATGCTCAGGAAGTTGAATGTGTTTTCCATCTGTTTTTCCTCATTCCTTGACTGCAATCTGCCAAGGCTTCTCCTGGTTTGAGCACCTTTCTCTCACTAATTTTTAGGCATAGTTTATGTAGTCTAGGTGAGTTTCTTTGTCAGCTACATGCATTGCAAAGCCTTTTTTTTTTTTTTT
>VMDO01021893.1:0-34502 GCA_007922755.1 Pedetes capensis | reverse complement strand
TCTATGTTTCCCCCCTCCCCCCTTCCTATCTAAGTTTCCCATCCAAGTCTTCTCTATCTTTTACTATATAGTATTTTTCTATATGTCCTTGGGTTCCATTTCTGTTTAAGATAGAAACTTTTCCTGTAGTGGTCTTTGTTTCTATCTTGTTAGAACAATTACATGCGATTTTTAGTCCATTTATTTTGACCTCATTCTTATCTTCCCTCCCCCCCTTTTAATGTGATCTGACCTTTGAGTAGGATTTTTCCTTCTTGTAATTTTGAGTCAGCTCTCTCATATGAGTGAGAACATGTGTTGTTTCTCTTTCTGAGCTTGTGTTCGTTCACTTAAAATAATTTTCTCTAATTCCATCCATTTTGCTGCAAATGATCCTATTTCATTATTGATAGCAGTGCTTTGAAAAGGAGCTGGTGGTTAAGTAACAAAACTGTTCAAGTCCTTTTCTCCTTTTTTTTTATTGGCTCATTCTCTTCTTTTGTAGGAGATGCAAAATGTTATTCATGAGGTATTATAAGATTGATGAAGACTTTTTAAATTTACTTTTTAAAAAATGAGTGATTGTAACACAATTGTAGGTTGAAAAGAAGTTCAGGAAGATAACATCACACCAACCACCTGGTTAAGAGAGTGAGGGTGAGGTAGCAGATGGAGAGAGATTCCTGCCACAGACTTAATGTTATCCCATCAAAACTATACAGGAAAACACTTCAGCTGAAAACAGTAAAAAATACACTGAATAATAAATTCAAGTTGTACTTTTTCACTACTCAAGTTAATTACAATATTATTACTTTTCCCCTTGCTTTTTTGCTTCATTTCCTCAACTACAAAACAAAATGTCTCATTGCAGAGGCATGGCAAAAAGTCACACCTCATTGATTCCATGAATCGTTAAAGCAACCCAGGAACTACTAGATATTATGATTAGGCACTGGAGAGGCCCTGTTTCTGAGGAAAAGCAGAAGTAATCTGAGTCAAGAGCTATAATAAAATGTCATTTCGTGCTATTGAACACATGTTGGAGACCACCGAAGCCACAAGGGGATGAGTGAGTTACTGGCTGTGTTTAGTTCTGTACAGTCCTAGAAAAGGAGACAGGGGCTCTGAATCTGTAAGACTCAGTCTAGGATTTTGAGGAAGAGCAAGAGGGAGCCTGAGCACCTTTTCCATAGTGAGGATTACAGTGTGAAGATAAGGGCAGAGAGGAGAAGATCAGCCTGGTGCACCTGTCGGAGGTACAGGGTAGTAAGGAGTAAAACCAAGGAAGGCAAGAGTTTGGAGGGAAAAGTGGTTATTAATTTTGAATTGTTTTAGATCAAGTTAATTTTGGAAATCACATAGGAGCTTAACATAAGGGGCCAGGGAGGACTCCTCAGGTGAAGATGGGAAAACACCAAAGAGAAGTGGAAGAGGGGGATTTGGGCACATAGGCCAAAGAGCCTGATGAGAAGCCTGATATAGTGTGCTAAGAAATACTGACTGCCGGGAGCGGTGGCGCATGCCTGTAATCCCCGCGACTCGGGAGGTGGAGGCGGGAGGATCGCAAATTCGAGACCAGAGGCAGTCTGGGTAATTTAGCGAGACCTTGTCTCAAAAAGTGAAAAAACATATGGGCTAGGGGCGCAACTCAGTGGTCTAGCACTTGCAAAGCGTGTAGGCGCGAGGCTCTGGGTTCAACCCCCAGTACCAAACAACAACAAAAATACTGACTAAAAAGAGATAAGCCTTACAAAATTTTTCTCATTAAAGAAGAGAAGGCCATGACTAAATTTGTACTTTGCAAAGTTCATCTTGGGGCTGAGATTTAGCTCAGTTGGTAGAGCACTACGCTGCAGTCTATGAGGTCCCGAGTTCAATTCCCAGCACCACAAAAATGGGAGAAGCGCCTGGCAATCTACTCCCAAGGCAATCCCGAAACAGTCAGCCATTGAAAACCCTATGAGGGTGGCTATGAGTTGGATACCGACTCAACGGCACCTAACAACAACAACAAATATATATATATATATATATATATATATATATATATATATATATATAGTAATTATTATTATTCCCAGGGATGTTTATATCATTCCTTGGCCTGTCCACACTTTTATCTAAACATGCCTCAGGAGACAGCAAAGAAGTTCTCCTCAAAAAATAAAACCACAAGAAAGCCAAGTCACATCCAAGTACCTCCCAGGCAGTTTATTTTCTTTGTGAAAATATATTCCTTGCTCTCTCTCTCTCTCTCTCTCTCTCTCTCTCTCTCTTTCTCTCTCCCTCTAATAATTGTGGGGATGGTCCCACACAATTCAGCATGATTAGGAACAATTGAAACTCACAAACATGAAACCCACCTTTAGAGGAAAAACACCTAGAGGGGAAAATAATAACTGTTGTTAGGTGCATTGGAGTTGACTCTGACTCATAGCAACTCTATGTACAACAGAATGAAACACTCCCCGACCCTGTGCCAGGCACATGATCTTTTTATGTTTAAGCCCATTTTTTCAGACACTGTGCCAATCCCTCTAGTAGAGTGTCTTCCTTTTTTATTTTTTGATGACTCACCACTCTTCCAAACATGATCTTCTTCTGGGATTGGTCCCTTTTGACAACATGCCAAAATATGTAAGATACAGTCTAACCATCTTCGCTTCCAAGGAGCACTCTGGTTGCACTTCTTCTAAGACAGATCTGTTGGTTCTTTTGGCAGTCCGTGGTATATTCAATATTCATCTCCAGCACCATAATTCAAAGGCATCAATTCTTCTCCTGTCTCTTTTCTTCAACATCTAGCTTTCAGAGGCATATGATGCAACTGAAAATACCATGGCATGAGTCAGGCGCACCTTCATCTTCAATGTGACATCTTTACCTTTCAATACTTTAAAGAGTTCTATTGCAACAACTTTTCCCAATGCAATATATCTTTTGATTTTTTGACTACTACTGTTCATTGTAGAACCAAATGAAGCAAAGTCTTGGGCAACATCAATCTTTTCTCCATTTATCCTGAAGTTGCTTACTAACCCAGTTGTTGCTGTTGTTAGGTGCCGTCGAGTCGGTATCCGACTCACAGCCACCCTCATAGGGTTTTCAATGGCTTACTGTTTCGGGATTGCCTTGGGAGTGGATTGCCAGGCCCCTCTCCCATTTTTGTGGTGCTGGGAATTGAACTTGGGACCTCAGAGACTGCAGAGCAGTGCTCTACCAACTGAGCTAAATCCCAGCCCAACCCAGTTGTAATGACTTTTTTCTTGATGTTGAGTCACAATTCATACTGAATACTGTGTTCTTTGATCTTCAACAGTAAATATTTCAAATCCTTTTCTGACCGGAAATACTCTTAAAGTCAAGGCCATGAGAAAACCATTCTTTTCTGGGAAAATTTAGACTAAACCATAAGGGCCAGCTAATTGAAGGAAATAGAGGAAGGAGTAACTCTTTTATATTTGCTCATGATACAGAATCTCATACAAGTCAATGTATGGAAATCAGGATGGCTGGGAGATGTCCTCTGCCTACAGAAATGTTGCTAAAAAGCCAATAGATATTCAAAAATTAACCTGCAAAATTTAGCTTTGGATAACCCCTTCGGCCTCTGTAAACTTATGTAATTTAGATAACATTAATTTTTCATCATTTCTTTCTGTTTTTATTAAATATTCAAATAAATGTTCAGCTTTTTTATCATAGGCTCTATTTTCAATTTTGGAAATATATTACTGAACAAAATGGATAAAATCATTTTTTTAGTGGAATGAATATATAAGGGGGGGGGAGGCAGAGAGAAACACATGTAAGTCATGAGAATGTTACCTAATACTTTCATTCAACACACACACATCCACTTGCAACAGGGTGAGTAAGATGCTAGAGGCGGAGTCAGGGACCTCTTTCAGCATGTGCCATTTTAGTTGAACACAGAGGAACAGGGCATAGCCTGCCAGCAATCAACCAAAAGACCAACAAATACAGTGGCAGACACAAGGATAAGTTTGCTGAGACAGGGACACAGCAGGAAGATGTGGCAATCCACTTTTTTTTTTTTTTTTTTGGCGGTACTGGGGGTTGAACCCAGGGCCTCACACTTGCATGCTCTGCAAGTGCTGGACCACTGAGCTGCACCCTCAGTTCATATTTTTACTTTTTGAGACAGGGTCTTGCTAAATTACGCAGACTGCCTCTGGACTTGAACTTGCGATCCTCCTGCCTCCACCTCCCCAGCCGCTGGGATTACAGGCATGCGTCGCCGCACCCCACTTGCTATCCACTCTTGAAGCAATCTCGAAACAATTAGCCACTGAAAACCATGAGGGTCACTATGAGTCAGAGAAGACTCAATGGCACCTAACAAGAAGAAGAAGACAGGGACAAGCTTGATTGACTCAAGAACAAAACAGAAGGCTTCTGCAAGTACAGCAGTTAAGACAGGGGAAAGAAAAGGATAAAAGAGAAAAATAGAAAAGAATAAAAAAACTAGATAGGGTCTGTATTGTAGGGTTTTTTTCCAAGGGCAATAAATCTACTGGAAGTTTTTAAGACAGGAAGTGTAATAATAAAATTGCCAATTTTGAAAAAGAACAATCCATGAAAGTGATTTGCATTTTATTCTAAATAGAATTCAAGCTATTTATAAAGGAGATGATAATTTAGAGTGAATAAGATTCTCATTTTAAAATATACCAATATATTGACTCTGGAACTTTTAACTTATTTCCCTACTAGATTGTAAGTTCCAGGGGCTAGAAATCAGATTTTGTATTTCTATACTATCTTTACCACTTATCTTTCTCCTTTTGGAAATAGTGGTTAGTGAACATCTCTGTGCCTACAATGTATTATGTAGAACTAGAAGGAAACAAATGTATGTTTCTTTAACTTGTCTGTTTTAGAATCTGACTTGCATTCTCACAAGTGATGGGTCTACTTGTAACTTACAGTGATGTCTTTGCAATTCCAAGCAAACTTAGGGGAATGGAGGCAAGGACAAGGTGTTGGTCATATCTGTTTAAAAAATGTATTATTTAACTGGTGAAAAGTATAAGATATTCTTGGGAAATCAATGATTGTATTTCTTTATAATCTAGTTTTGGAGAGATAGAAATCAAATACATGAATAAACAACATTCTTACAGAAGAGGAAATTGAAACAAAGAAACCCCAAAGACAAACAATGAAAGGATCATTTCTCCTTCTGGATATGCAATTTGCTTTTTAGAAGAAACATGTGGAATGTGGGAAAGCACATCTTGCAACACTAAGAATAAATTCATTTCAAGTTTTCCCTGATAATGTGAAAAGTTGTTCCTTGGCAAGGTTCAGGGACTCTCAGGCTCCATTTCAGGCATTTTTGACAGTCTTTTACAGTTAGAATTTTGACAAGCAGAAGGTAATAAAACCAACCACATAAAGATCATGGTTATGCATACTGTGATTCAGGGCACAGTAGGACTGGGGGAGAGGACAGGATAGGGTGGGGCTTGTGAATGAATCCCGATGCAATAAGTGGGACTTCACTGGGCCTTGTGGCCATGACAGTAAGTTGTCTAGCTCTGATTACCTCTTGGTGTGATTTTTTTCCTGTCTAGAATCTGCTCCTTTCACTTGGTGACTGGCTGACTTAGATCCAAGAGGAGCAAAAAGCCAAGCCTGCTTTCTCTTTGTTCCCTGCAGAGCCTGCAACTCCCGCCTCAGCTTGGCGCCCTGTGGCCCTGACACTGCTGACCTTGTGCTTGGTGCTGCTCATGGGCCTGGTGGCCCTGGGCTTTGTGTGTAAGTCTGGGCTCTCCCTTGGAGAAGGGTCCTGGTTCCAGGGTTTGTCTGGGAGGTGCAACTCTTGTTATGGATTTTTTTTTTTAACATTACTTCTGGGTAGGGATGGTTGTGATTTAATATTCCTTTTCCTAAAGACAACTATTTAAATGACAGTAGTTTAGCAGAGCCTGCAACTAGCCATTGGAAACCCTGTGAATAGCAGAGAAGCACTGATAATAGTGTTTCATCTGTTGTACATGGGGACACTATGAGTCAGACACTGACTCGATGGCACCTGACAACAGTTTAGTAGAAGTATTAAAATACTGCAATCATTTGCCAACTAGAATTAAACATTCTGTTTGAGATAAAAAGGGTTTTGCCTGTTTAGATGTCAGTGTTTAAAAATCACCATTTTAAAAACATCCAGCTTTCTTCCTCTCTCATTCCTTGAGTGGAGGGGCAGTGTTTTTTGCTCTCAATGTGCATGGCTCAATGAGTTAGTGCAGGGGAAAGAGATTTTATTTATATTCACTCTCATATACTAGGAGAGTAGTGAAGGTGCTTGGTGATGGTGATATTTTTCAAAAGGTTGGGGAATTATAGAGTTCTTTGGCAAACCACTGTAAAAATTAAAGAAGAACATATATGTAAAAGGCTTGAAATTTTAGTGAGGCATTTTGGCACACACCTGTAATCCCAGTGATTCAGGAGGACAGGGGAGAAGGATCCTCAGTTTGAGGCCAGAGGCAGCCTGTACAATTTAGCGAGATCCTGTTGTCTCAAAATAAAAACTAAAAAAGAGGAGAGGAGTATAGCTCAGTGGTAGAACACTTGCCTAACATGTGAGTCCCTGGATTTATCCCACAAGTAATGAGGAAAAAAAGTCTTTAAATTTTAAAGTACCAAAGATAAGCTACTTAGAGAGGGATGGGGATAAATTTGCCTCGGTTTAATAGCAGAGAGGCACTGACAATAGTGCTAGGCATGGCATGGTGTTGGATCATGTTTTGTTCTATTATATATAGGGTCGCTATGAATCTGATCCTGCTCAAAGGCACCTAAAAATAACGAGAGGACCTTCCAGCCAGCCATGTTTCCTGAACAGCTAAAGAGTAGATTTTAATGTCAAAACTTGTGTTTCTACTGGAAACATTAAAATTTTCATAATCTTAAATTTAAATTTTTTAATAAAAATCTTATTTCTCTCCAAAGCTACAATTTTTACTTCATTTTGACATTAATATTGTTTTGCAATCACTGTACTTAGAAACATAAAGCAAATCTAATTATTAATGAGGAATTTCTCTAAATTTAGAAAACTAAAATTCAGACCTATGCAGACAATTTCTAGTTAAGTGAAATTAAGGAAGTCACCTATTCTCACTGATTGTAAATTGTAAATCTATAGAAATATGGAACTGATAATGGACTATTTTAATAACTGAATGAGCAACAATATATGGCATACTTCCAATACCCAATACTGTATACATAAAGACACTGTTTACTGTTGAACAGGAAGATAGTTTGGAAATTTACTTCTGAAGTTAAGAACTGCTATTATGTCCCCACATTTGCACAGAGACAGATAAATTAACTTACCAATGTGATATAATTCATCTTATGTGGTAGAGTCAGAACTTGTATATAGTAATATGACATCTCAGGCTGGAAATCTAAATAAAATACTCTATTTTCTTCTCTATATGTGGAAAATAGAAATAAAGAAATAGGCTGTCCAAACTTACTTGGTCACTTGTGTTAGTTTTTCAGTTCTACCAACTCTCCAATACCCAGCAAGACAGCATCTCTCAAAAGGAAGAACATTTGGGGAATCTCTCCCGGCAACTGCAATCTCTCCAAGAGCAGAACCGGAAGCTTGCAGAAACTCTGCAGTATGTGGCTGAAAAACTCTGTCGTGAGCTCTATAACAAAAGTGGAGGTAAGTGTGTCCTCATCTCTCTTCCTTCAATCTAGACCTGAATTTTCCATTGACACAGCTGAGAACCAGAACTAGTTTTCCAGCAAATTCAGTAAAGAGTTTGGGCTGCAAGGTCATGAGCAGTTATTGGGATCATGTGGTTCATAGGTATCTGTGTTGCAACACATGAAGAAGGGATTCTTCAAATGAAGACAACAAAAACACTAAAAATAATTAACTTGGAATAACCAAAGTACAGTATAAGTAAATAAAATACAAGTTTATGCTTCAACTTACTTTGACACATACATTTACAAATCCATCCTCATGAAGAAGTCAATAAAGTTCTAAGTTGCATAGTTCTCAAATTTTAAGAATCATTCACAGATCAATTAAAAATGCAGGTAACTGATTTAAATCAGTTGTTCTAATTTAGTATGACTTGACTGGGCACCAAAAATACAAATTCTAATAAGGACTATAGATAATGTTAATGTCAGTGATGGGTGAACATTTTGATAAAGAAAAATAAGATGAGAGAAGGCTAGAAGCATCACTTAGGTGTGTGTGTGTGTGTGTGTGTGTGTGTGTGTGTGTGTGTGTATTACCATTCTCCTGTGTTTTTGGAGTTTTATGATAGTCCACTTTATTCAAGTAGCCCTCTTTTCTTCACTCTTTATCTGCATGTACAGGAAACAGCCTACATTTCCAACTCTTCATTTTAAATTTATCTTTTGGGTACTCTACAATAGGACAGAGTCTCTTCATCTTCCATGCACATGTCACTTTCCACCACAAGCAGCATCCTGATTATATGATTTCCCAGTAAAAAACATCAATAGGCCCTCCTCGTAGTTTTTACCACCTCCCAATAATACTATAATGCAAAAATTGTCAAATAATATCATTAATTTTACATGCAAATAAAATTTTACTAAAGATCACTTCAAAAGCAACTGCAGCAGTACAGGTAAGTACCTGAAAATCAAGCCAGATTCAGAAGAGAGCATGGAACCAGTGACATCATTGCTGATGTCAGAAGGATATTAGTCAAAAGCACAGAATACCAGAAAGATGTCTATCTATGTTTTATTGACTATGCAAAGCCATTTGACTGTGTAGGTCACACACAAAAAATATGGATAACATTAGGAAGAATGGGAATACGAGAGCATCTAATTGTAATCATGAGGAATCTGTACATGGACCAGGGGGCAGTTGTTTGAACAGAACAAGGAAACACTACCCAGTTTAAAATCATGAAAGGTGTGTGTCAGGGCTATATCTTTTCACCACATCTCTCCTAACTCCATGCTGAGTAAATACTCTGAGAACCTGGACTTTATGAAGAAGAACGCAGCATCAGGATTGGAGCAAGACTCATTAACAACCTGTGTTATACAGATGGCACAACTTTGCTTGCTGAAAGTGAAGAGGATTTCAAACACTTAATAATGAAGATCAAAGAACGCAGTCTTCAGTATGGATTGCACCTCAACATCAAGAAAACAAAAATCCTTACAACTGGATTAGTAAGTAACTTCATGATAAATTAAGAAAAGACTGATGTTGCCCAAGATTTTGCTTTACTTGGTGCTACAATCAACACCCATGGAAGCAGCTGTCAAGAAATCAAAGGATGCATTGCATTGGGAAAAACTGCTGCAAAAGACGTCTTTAGTGAAAAGTAAAGATGTCACATTGAAGATGAAAGTGTGCTTGATTCATGGCATGAAATTTTCAGTTGCATCATATGATTGTGAAAGCTGGATATTGAATAAGGGAGACAGGAGAAAAATTGACGCTTTTGAATTATGGTGCTGGAAACAAATATTGAATATACAATGGACTGCCAAAAAAACCAACCAACAGATCTGTCCTAAAATAAGTGCAACCAGAGTGCTCCTTGGAAGCAAGGTCAGCTAAACTGCATCTTACATATTTTGGACATATTGTCAGGAGGGACCCATCCCTGAAGAAGGACATCGCATTTGGGAGAGTGGTAGGTTAATGAAAAAAGAAGACCCTGACTTAGGTGGATTGACAAAGTGTCTGCAACAATGGGCTTAAACATAAAAATGATCATGTCCCTGGCACAGTGCTGGAGAGTGTTTCATGGTGTTGTACACAGGATTACTATGAATCATACCTGACTTGATGGCACCTACTAACAACAACATTATGTATCCATCAAGGAATTAATCCCTTGATTATGTCAGAGCCCTCAGAATTTAATCACTTCCTAAAAATCTGTCATCTGGCAACCAAGCCCTAATACATGGGCCTGTGGGGAACATTTTCTATTCAAAGCATAACATAAACATATGAACTACTTTATGAATAGTCTCTCCATGTGCTGAATTGCATAGACAAGGGGCAAGGAAGTTCCAATCACTCATTACTACATTCTCTAGTCCATAAAAGCAGTGCCTATTTTAATTTCCACTGCATATTCAGCACCACTTATAATTACTGGCATTCAGTAAGTGTTAAGTACTTACTTGTATTTATCATTACCTGGACAATTAACTAAGAGAAAGGAAATCAATTCCTCTGGGGGCATTAAATATCATATAATTTTATGAGAAGAAACACAGCAGATCTAGGTAGAAAATAACTTACTGAATTGTTTTTTTAATTTTTTTCCCAAGGTCAGAGGTGCAGTCCTTGCCCAGAAAAATGGAAGTGGCATGGGAACAAATGCTACCAATTCTACAAAGAGAGTAAAAGTTGGCAAGGCTGTGAATATTTCTGTATTTCTGAGAATTCCACCATGCTGAAGATCAACACACAAGAAGTGCTGGTAAGGTCCTGAGTATTTTTAGAGTTTTTGTGTTTGTTGTTAGATGCCATCGAGTTGGATCCGTCTCATAGTGACCTTTATAGAGTTTTCTATGGGGAATGGTTTTGGGGATTGCTTTGGGAGTGGATCACCACGTCCTCCTCTCGTTTTTGTGGTGCTGGGGATCCAACCCAGGACCTCAGAGTGCAGAGCAGCACTCTACCAACTGGGCTAAACCCCAGCCCTTTCAGTGTTTTAAGGATTCTCAGAAAGAGGCTAGAGCAAGACAAGAAAATTCTAAGGTGTCTATGGTGTTGGCCCACAGTTTTCCCATTTACTCCAATCAAAGCCTGTCTTGTTCTGATTGCATAGAATGAGTCCCTGAAATGGAAAAGGAGCACTCTTCTCCATGAATAGTCACTCCATATAATTATGAGAAGTAGCTCTTCAAAAGAGCTCCCTCTATCAAAGAACAAATGGGGCATGTCTTCATTTCTTACTTTTCATGATTGAATAATGTTGATGCAATGTCAGAAAAATGAAAATAGCACTGTTCTTCCATTATAAAAGTGAAGATTTTAATTGAAAATTATTGAATATTCAATATTCTTAGCATCTTTCTAGTGACAGCTTACTTCCCACCCACTTCCTAAAATCCGTATAAAGAAGTTTTGGCAATGCTTACTTCTTACTAAAATAATAGTTTTTACCCTTTCTTTGTGCCTCAATTTATACGTGAAGGGAGACAATTAATTTTATTAACACAATATATGCTGGCATAAGCCCTCCTAACAGAGCTACCTTTTAACCAATATCTCAAGCAAAACATGTTTTTGATTTTTATTTTTCCCTTGTGCTCCATATTCCACCATTGGCAAGTTTTGCTTCACCTTTCAAAGCCCATCCTGAATCAATGTACTCCTCTCCCTCCCATCTTCTACCTCCCTTCCAGGAACCATCATCTGTCATCTAAAACATAATGGCCTCCTGTCTCACCACCCTACCTCAAATCTTACCACATAGCAATTTTGCACACAGTGATAATTATCTCTTAAAATAGGAAATTTGTTCCAGAATTTCAAAGAAAAAAGGTTAATGTAATAAATACATGTTTCTACCACCCAGTAACACAGTTTTCATCATAATGAATCAGATCTTTGTTGTTTTTCTACTTAAAATCATCTTGTTGCTATTGATTATACTTAGAATAAACTACCAACCCTTTATCATGATCCTCAGCAATACAGAAATATTCAAAGTCCTGCCACCCTTCATTCACTCTCTTTATGTAATTCGTAGCAATTTTCCCCATGCCACTTCTATTTTTCTGGGCGAGGACTCCACCTGAGAAAAAGTTAAAAACAATTTAGTTCTTTGAAGTAGCTTCCTTCAGTCAAGGAGCAAATGGGAAGTTTCTAAATTTCTTATCTTTCTTGATTTGTGTAGGAAGGGATCAATATTGATGCAATGTCAGAAAAATTAAAACAGCACTGCTTGCCCTTCCATTATAAAAGTGATAAAGATTTTAATTGGAAAATATTCAATTAAATAATTACCTTTATATGTATAATATATATACATATTATATATATACATATATTATATATTATATATGCATATGTGTGTATGTATATGTGTGTGTATGTGTGTGTGTGTGTGTGTGTATCTTGCCTTCCAGAAGACTAATCAAGGGAAATAAGAGTAAAACTACAAATGGACACATATTGAGTAAGTAGCAGGCATGCCAGAAAACACACACACATTTTAAGAGATGTCATCAATGTATTACTTTTCAAAGTTGAATTGAATTATGGTAGTAATATGTAGCATGAAATCAGCTCAAAAGATGGCTTTAATCAAATGAACAAATATACAATGCTCTCCTAAAACAGAAAAATGGAAAGTTTTTGTCCCATGATGTGTACAAATTTGGGGGCACCCTTCATATATACAATTAAAATACATTATTAAGGTGGTCTGATTATTTTCCTTTCTCTGATATTCATTATTGCTTTTGTGTTGAATGCCTCACATGTGTGTAATTATTACTTACCATTGTTAAGCTCAGTTGATAGAGTGCCATTCTGCACTTCTCTGAGGCCCTGGGTTCGATCCCCAGTGCCTTGAAAATGGGAGAATGTGGCCATCCACTCCTAAAGCAATCTTGAAACAATCAGCCATTGGAAACCCAGTGAGGGTTGCTATAAGTCAGACCTGACTCAATGGCACTTAACAAGGATTACATTGTTTCTCTAGAATTTAGCAGAGGCCTTGGTGCAGAGTAGGTTATCAAGAGATGGTTATTTCATTAAATGCCCTGCTCATCATACAAATTTTTAGCATCCTTCTAGTGACAGGTTAATTTCAACCCACTCCCTGTAATCTGTATGGATGAGTCTTTGCAGTACTTACCTCTTACTAAAACATTTTTTACTCTTTCTTTGTAGCTTATTTTATGCATACAGAGAGGCAATTACTTTTATTAACACAATATGTGCTACCATAAACCCTCCTAATTTTTCTTATTCTCTTTGTTTTCTCTGCCACCAGGCTCTACTGAAGACTCAGGTATATAATGGAACTATACTATATGCAATGGTAGGAAATGTTCTGTGAAAACCAAGATTATTTTCTCTCATATGTTTTATACATTTGAGTACATTTAAATCACCTTCATATGATTTATTTTCAGAACTTTTAATTGGAAAGCATCTCCATTTCATTAGAAACAGTATTTTCAGATACAGCTTTCTCACGTGACTACTCTATGACTATTGTTTCACAGTAGTCTCACTTATATTTCCAAAAGTCTCTTATTGGATCCATTGCTGCTGTTGTTGTTAGGTGCCATCAAATTAGTGTCCAACTCATAGTGATCCTATGTACAACAGGCAAAATAGCATTGTTAATGCCTCTCTACTATTCATAGAGTTTTTAATGGCTGATTGTTTTTTGGGAGTGGGTTTCCAGGTCCTTCTCCAAAGCCTGCAGCACCTGGTGTTCCCAGGTGGTCTCCCATCCAAGGACTAACCAGGTCTGACCCTACTTAGCCTTTAGAAATCTGATGGGATCAGACACCACAGTGGTATGGCTGCAGGCTGTTGGATCAATATGTGCCATTAATTATTCAAGATGTTGAAGAGTTAATAATTGCTATGACAAAGGAGTTTTCCTTAAAGAAGTCCTGGCATGGTCGAAAGACATAGAAATGGATAATTATAATAAATACAGATAATTTCTGTATTAAAGATATTAGGAATATAGAGTGAGACTAGACTGGAAAGAAGTAAATAACTTTAAATTTTCAATATGGATTTTAGAAATGGAATTGGCATATATATGACTGTGTGCATATTTTGTTGTTGTTAGGTGCTGGTCGAGTCAGGTCCAACTCATTAGTGACCCTAAATAACAACAGAATGGAACATACCCTAACACTGTGTCATGCACATTATCTTTTTATGTTTGAGCCTATTGTTGAGACCACTGTGTTTCTTTTCATTTTGAGTCATGCCACATCAGTAACTGGAGGTCCCAGGGCCTTTACTCCATTCCTGTCATTAAGATTGACTTTACTCTGAAGAGCCAACTCTTCCCCAGTTGTTTCTTGAATGCTGCCCACCCTGGGAGGCTCATTTACTGGCACTATATTTGACAGTGCTTCTCTGCTATTCATAGAGTTTTCAATGGCTAATTGTTCTGGGAGTGGGCTGCTGGGTCCTTCTCCCTAGTCTGTCCTAGTCTGGAAGCTCAGTTGAAACCTGTTCACCACAGATGGCCCTGCTGGTATCTGAAACATTGGTGACATAGCTTTCAGCATCACAGCAACATGCAAGCCCCCATAGCACAACAAGCTGACAGACACATGGGGGGTGGTGTATGTATATATGTTTATGTCAATTTTAAAATTTCTTTTTCTCCTATGCCTACTTTGAGACATCAGTCGTCCTTTCAAATCTTTCTTTTACTTCTTTTCTGCATTGAAGTATGTTTTTGTTGTTAGGTGCCATCAAGTATGGTCCCCGGCACTATTATCAGTGCTCATTGAAGTATGCTGCTGCTGTTAGGTGCTGTTGAGTCAGTGTCTGACTCATAGCGACCCTCATAGGGTCCTCAATGGCTGACCATTTCGGGATTGCCTTGGGAGTGGGTTGCCAGGTCCTTCTCCCATCATTGAAGTATAGTCACCATTATTTCCTCATTCCATGTTAGTTTCCTTCCCAGATATTTATAAAGATTATTTCTTTATTCTGGAATTTTTCCTTCCAAATTTTTCCATTTCCTTGAATCATTCCACATCCCTGTGTAAATTTTCCTTCAATATTTTTATATCAATATTTTGTGCTTTGAAAATAATGGGTCATGTATAAATATTGGTTGATGTGATTCTTGATTTCAGATTATTAATATATGTATAAATAGTATAATATATTAGTATATTTTATAATAATATATATTCCATACTTGCTATATATTAGTATCATACTTATTGAACACTTTTTTTTTGCAATTCTGAGGGGCTGAACCCAGGGCCTCACACATACTTTGCAAGTGCTCTGCCACTGAGTGTACCTCCAGCCCCTTTTTTATTTTTTAAAATTGAGACAGGGTCTCGACAAGTTATTCAGGCTGCCTCTGGCCTCAAACCTGTGATCTTCCTGCCTCTGTCTTCCAAGTCACTGGGATTATAGGTGGTCACCATCATGCCTGGATCCTCTTACTAAACAAAGTTCTAAAGGACTTCATGGCAGATACCTTTTCTCTTCTGTTTGATATCATCTGTTTAAGGATCAGTAACACCATTAAAGCTAAAGGTTTTCTTGTGTGCCTTTCGCAGGAGTTTGCCATGCCTCAGAGCTACTCTGAGTTTTTCTACTCTTATTGGACAGGGCTGTCACGCAACAGCAGCAGCAAGGCCTGGCTGTGGACAGATGGAGCTCCTTATTCCTTTGAACTGTAAGCCTTCAGAACATTTTTGGGAAAAGTATTTAATGGAGACAGTGATGAGTTCCACTGTTTGGTTCAGTAAGCATCAGTCAAGCATCTGCTTTGTGCTGGACACTGTGTTTGCCACAGGTGCTTGAAACAGAGTGCTTGTTCTTACAAAATGGTGAAGGAAACAGATGCATAGAACTAGTAAAATATCAAGGAACAATTTTCTGGCTGCTTTCAGCAGGGTGTGTGCATGTGTGAGAGGAAAAGAGAGAGGAGAGAGAGAGAAAGAGAGAGAGAGAGAGAGAGAGAGAGAGAGAGAGAAAGGGAGAAAGTATGTGGGGAGGGGGATCTTTTTTGGACCCACTCCCAAAGCAGCCATTGAAAACACTATGAGAGTTGCTATGAGTTGGACCTGATTTGATGGCACCTAACAACAAACTAAAGTCCAGGAAGATCCCAGGTTGCAATGGTGGTTGTCAAGGTCACATAATCTGTCAATACCCAGAGACCAGCTAAGATCTTAGATTTCTTGCTTTTCTATTCAGTGAAACAGGGAACACATCTTTAAAAATACGCTCGCTAAGAATAGATTTGCCAAAAATATAAGCAGACCATTAGAAAACACTAGTTTTACTTATGTTGGAAGCATTTAAAATAGGGATATGCATGGAATTCTTTGACATAGGAAAATGTGACTTCTATAACAAAATATATTACACTTAAAGCCGGTAGTTGAACAGATACTTTCCTTCCCTATATATAGTAAAGCATTTACTCTCTCAGGAGACAAAAGATAATAATGTGATTATTTATACTTTATGATTAAGTAAACTGAGACACAGAGATAATTCTTTAAAAATATACAATACTCTTTTTATTTATTTGTTTATTTATTTATTTTACATTACTGGGGGATTCAGACATGCACAGAAAGTGCTCCACTACTGAGCTGCATCCCAGCCCCTTTTGTGTTATTTATTTATTTATTTATTTATTTATTTGATACTTGGGGTGCTGAACTCAAGGCCTAACCCATGTTTTGCAAGTGCTTTACCACTGGACAGCACCCCCAGCTCCCTTTTTTATTTTTTATCTTGAGACAAAGTCTCACTATGTTACACAGGCTGCCTCTGGCCTCAAATTTGTGATCCTCCTGCCTCTGCCTCCTCAGTTGCTGGGATTACATGCATGTGCCACGATGCCAAGCAGGTAGAAAAATTTAAAATACCAGTAAAAATCATATGATAAATTTGAATTTGAATATGGGTCTTTGTTTTAGTTAGAAAGTCTTTGTTGTTTTGAGTGACCTGCTGCTTCAAAGAATGAGATGGAAATTGAGGGGCCGGAATTAAAGAGCTTGGTGACTCCATCTTCCCAGTAAATTCTGGGTGTATATTTTTATAATTTATCACCCTAGGAAGACTTTTATGCATGTTATAGGTACTTAATACTTCAATTTAGAATAAACTGGGACTAAATTAACTTTCCTTTTTTTGTTTAAGGTTTGAGATTATAATAGACATCACCAGCCTAAGAAACAGGGACTGTGTGACTATCCTCAATGGCAAGGCTTTCTCAAAGGACTGCAGGGAGCTGAGGCGGTGTGCATGTGAGAAGGCGGCTGGAAGAGTGCAGCCCAGGGAGCTTCGCTAGCCTCCCAGAAGTGTTTAATGGAGGGGACCAGCTGCTCAGCTTCAGCCACCAACAAAAGAGTAGAGCCACGTGAAGACAATGCAAGGGATATCTGAGACCTTGGGAAATGGAAAATAATCAGGAAAGACAATCTCTTAGACTAGTACAACAAGAGATCTCAGGTCACCTGTTCAGGATCACCAGCATTTCTGAGCTTTGGTGCAGGCACATTATTTACCACTCACAGGAAGTCTTGTTCATGGATCACCAACCAGCCCCAGAAACCCATAAAGTCATCTTCTACATTCTTAGTGTCCAGTATTATGTCTTCCTTATACTTGGAGAAGTGAGAAACTTACTGAAGTAAAAGATTTAAAAGGAAGTAGCATCCTTTGCACCAACAGTCAGGTAGTCTAAGAGAAATTAGTAGACATTGCCCGTGCTGTGCTGCTAAATACATGATTATTTTTGTTTGTTTCCAATTCACACTTTTCATTTCCCAGTATCTCAATAACAATGCCATTTGTTCTGTCTAGAGCCAGCTTTCCAACTGAGATAACTCTCTTTATGACAATCTTAACTTCTCATAGATATCCCAGTCTATGCCCCTGGTGGGCTGGGATTTAGCTCAGTTGGTAGAGCACCGCTCTGTAGTCTCTGAGGCCCCGGGTTCGATTCACAGCACCGCAAAAATGGGAGAAGGACCTGGCAATCTACTCCAGAGGCAATCCCTAAACAATCAGCTATTGAAAACCCTATGAGGGTCGCTGTGAGTTGGACATGACTAGATGGCACCTAACAACAAAAACAACTATGTCCATGAAGGCTCCAATAATTGCCTCTTTTCCCTAAGAGTTTCTCCCAGGAAAGAAATAGTCTCAGCTCAGTTCTATGTCACTGCCCCTGATACCCACGTCAGAGAGACTGAAGACCAGGGAAAAAAGTCTCTCTTATGTGCAACTGAAATAGTGTGGATTCAGTTCTTAATTCATCCTATTTGATCCGTACTTCTACCTTTCAGGTACTGAAGGTTTAATAATAATAAATGTAAATAATATGAAGTATGTCTGTGTGGTTTTAGAATAGATTTGTGATTTGGCAGAAAATTTAGCAAGAGAATGCTTTTTCCGGTATGATAACAATCACTGTTTTGATTGACTGTGTGAGAATATTGCTTATGCAATTACTTGAGAAAAAATAAGTCTTTGAAATACATGTTATATTCAAGAAAATGACTTTAATATTTTAATATGGCATCAATGCAAGATTGATGAATAAAATGAGTTGCAGTAAAACACAATTTCCAATCAGGCCATGGAAAGTGAAAGAGAAGCTATAACATTTGTGTAACTGGATTCCTAACTAGACACCTCTTTCTCCAGATGACTGTATGCACAATCATAACAGGGGTCTTTGCAAAAAATAGCATCATAACAATTGACTTTGTTGGTTATGGATAAATAAATTTTAGGGGTTTAACACTAGGAAAAGTCATACATGATGGATCTTTCTCAATAGTAAAAACTGAGGTGCCTTCTTTTGCTTTTCAATAAACATCAATCTCATGGTGAAATTACTGTAAATTGCAAGCATATGATGAAAAAACAATTCTGTGTTCATTTCATAAGATTTCATTTGATAAGACTGTTACTTTTCTAACAGTACTTGTAGATTTTTCTTAGAGAAGTTTTCTTTCAGTTTTCTTCTGATTAGCTAGGAAAGTTCTTCATTGTTGAACAAATTTTGAGTTGATTGATTGTGACATGCACAGAAACGTGCATTTTTGGTCAGAAAATAAGGGGTTTAGATCTCTTATTCTGATTTACTTATTGGGAAAATCACTTCACTTCATAAAGTTTATTTCATTAAGAATAAAGTGGAAATATTTACAATTTCTTCATGATGCTACAATTAGTTAAAATGAAATAAATGTGGAATTAGTTTCATAACGTAAGTTGTAACATAAAATGCAAGGGAAAGTTAAGAAAATATTTAAAAGGATTTGGTGATTCATTTTTAAATATAATGGGGCACAAATATGAATAAACAGTCATCTTTGGAGATCTGTATTTGTGAACGCACTGTATCAGGATCCCTATATTGGGGAACTGAAGATGTTTTCAAATATTTTGTATGGTAAGTACAAATACTCAATGAAAGTGGCTAATATCATAGCTACAAGAAGTGATGATTAAGCTTCTTAAGCAATTTTTTAAACTTTTCTACTACAAAAAGAAAATATGGTTCATATGAGAAAGTCAAATAACTTTATGGACTCAATTGTAAAACAGGAACCTGACACTCATTTAGGTTTTGACCCCTGCCATCCAGTGCTGAGGAAGGGATGACACGTGTCTCTTTAACTGCCATTGCTTTGAAGAGTCTAATGGCCTGGAGAGTAAATGGTAACCAGTATTTTCACTTCAAATCTGGGACCTAAAGGAAGGTGTCATTTTAGATGGCAAAGAAGGGAAACACACCATTTCTTCAACACACATCTTTTCTTTCTTTTCTTTTCTCATTTCTTTTCTTTTTCAACATATTTTCTTTATTTGAGGTTGTTCCTCTTCATTTTTGCCCCCAATCCTCTAATCCATATAACCAAACTCATGATACTGATTATGTTGTGAACAAACATTTCAAAAGAATAGGAGTATTGTACATTTTCACCACAAAAATTTTAACAATTAAGAATAAGAAAAAATCATCAAATGAATGCCAAGCACATGCCTGTAATTCCAGCTACTGGAGAAGCTGAGGCAGGAGGACTGCAAGTTCAAAGGCAGAGGCAGCCTGTGCAAGACCCTGTGTCAACATAAAAAGTAGAAAAGGGGCTGATAGAGCACATGTGTAGCATGCTTGAGGAACTTGGTTCAACCCTTACCTCAGTACTGCAAAAAAACAAAAAAAAAAAAAAAAAAAAAAAAAAAAAAAAAAAAAAAAAAAAAAAAAAAAAAAAAAAAAAAAAAAAAAAAAAAAAAAAAAAAAAAAAAAAAAAAAAAAAAAAAAAAAAAAAAAAAAAAAAAAGGAAAAAAAGAGTAAGAAAGAATGAAAAGAGAAGAAAAGAAAAATTATAAAATGAATTTGAAAATATGACTTACTGACAACAACTTTCAGCTGAAAATCAGGGGTACACATAAATCAGTTTTTCAGATTGAGAAAACATTCTCTCTTTTAGTCTCTTACGATATGCCAGCTCTTCTGAAGAAATTGCAGGGAAAGTCAAACAAGGAACAGGGCCTTCCTGGAAGAATGAGTTCTCTTGGATACACAATGAGCTATTTCTTTTCCTGAGGATATTGAACCAGCTCTCAGGACTTATCAACAGGAAACAGGCCAGGAGCCCTACAACAGCAGGAAGTACAAGAAGGTAATGACAGCTCTTATTTCAGGGATGCAAGCAGATTGTGGACTAAGTGTAAGAGTTTAGTCTGTTGTCTCAGGGCCCTTCTGAATGTTAGGGAGTCAAATCCTCTGAAGAGAGATTCTTGTAGTTTTTGAAGGACACATGAAACAGCACTATGTGACTTAAAGTGCACACGATTTAAGTATGAAGAGATTTTCAGACTCAAATCTAACCTCAGATTAACCATCTAACCTCATATTAATAGAATAATTTTATTCTGATATTATTCTATTAATAATGTTATTATTAATAGAATAATGCTGCTGTTATTATTCTATTAATATTATTAAGAGAATATGGTATTCTGTCATTATTCTGTTAATATTATATTCTTTATTTTCACATTTAATATACTTTGGCAACACCATGTAACAAAGTCTCTTACATTTGTAGGACAGTTATTTACTTATGTTTTCTTTTCTTTTACTGAAAGCTCACTAAGAACTCAATGAGAGGAATCAAAAATATCCAATTTATTATGGGTGAGATGAATGCCTTTAAAAGGTGTTGAAATCCAGGACCAGAAGCAACCTGCAGGGAAAAGTCTCTGACCCACAGCGTATGTGTGGAAGAGGGGCTGAGGACATTTGTTAGGAGCTTATGCCCTGTTGATAAAATTCTGACTTGTAAATATAGCACCATATACTGGCTGGATAACATCAGCCAGAGGATGTTTGCATTTTGTTCCATTGTACTTTTTCTAAGAAGAATTGTAAATGGTTCCTATCCTTTTTCTAAACATAGCTCTGTGACAATACTTTGAAGAATCTCAAAGACAAACAGTCATTGCTACTGAAAATTGCTATTGTTTCTCCTTTATTCCAGGTTATTTTATTTAATGCCAGCTGCCAGCTGTGAAAACCAAACACAGGAGACAACTTACACTGTTTTTGTGGCTATTCTTCTTTTGTACGATCAGCAGAAGCTAGAGAAAATTCCTTTTGTTGATTCCCCACCACTTGAACTCCATGTCAAAGGTAAATACAGACACAAAATAAAGACCTGTTCTTCCCATTTGTACAGGACCTTACTCATTGTAAAAGGACATTTAGGTGAAAAGATGCTTAGTTTTCATTTAAATGATTTCCACTGGCTCCATGAATTATGATTTATTTTTACTTTAAGCTGTGTCTTTACTGCAGGAAGGAAAAGATGAGAACTGAATGCATCTCAGTTATTTCTTGTGAGAAATGAAAGATTATATAAAATTTTACTGAATTTAGCAAATGTTCATCAAGAATATACTATGTGGTAAGATGTTGCTCTAAGAATGATAAGTGACAGAAAAGTAACATACCCTAGCTGTAGGGACAGTGTGGGCTGGGATTTAGCTCAGTTGGTAGAATGATGCTCTGGGCACTCTGAGGCCCTGGGTTCAATCCCCAGCACCTGAAAACATGAGAGAAGAGTGTGGCATCCCACTGTCAAAACAATCCCAAAAATAATCAGCTGTCAAAAACCCTATTTCATAGCAGAGGAGCACTGACATAGTGCCGGGCATGGTGCAGTGTTGGGGAGTGTTTCATTCTTTTGTACATAGGGTCGCTATGAGTTGGACTGGACTCTACAATACCTAATAACATAGGGACCGTAAGTGGTAGCCTGGCATCATGGCACACCCCTAAAATCTCAGCGACTGAGGAGGCAGAGGCAGGATGATCATGAATTCAAAGCCAGAGGCAGCCTGTGAAACTTAGCTAGACCTTGTCTCAAAATAAAAAATAAAAAAGGGGCAGTCTGGGGGTGTGATTCAGGGGTAGAGTGCTTGTCTAGGATGCACAGGGCCTGGGTTCAACCCTCAGTACTGCAAAAAAAGGTAACAGTGACTTTTTAATTCTTGTTCATGACATCCTCAAACAATATTTTGAAGCAAGTCCTATTATTATTTTACAAGGAGGAAACTGGGGCACTGAAAATGCCCTTGAAGGTGCTGGGTTTTTAACCTTTAGAGTACTAACCTGTGAGCCATTTCACTCCTGAGAGGTGGGGATGGCCAGTAAGAGGGAAGAAGAAAGTTCTCACGTTTATTAGAGGCCATACTAATACTGGTGTCTTGTCTATTCCCTCCACTTACATGAAGTTCTAATAGCTCACTTCTCCAGTGGAATGCTGTGGTCCTGGAAAGAGTACAGCATAGAACTGCAGATAGAAACCCGTTTTTCTTCTTTCCCTTCTTCCTTCCTTCCTAGTTCAGATATCTATATATCTGTCCTCTCTATCAACCCAAAAACCTATTGACTGGAAACACATAGAAAAACCTGGCAGGCAATAAGTTTAGAAAGCAAATTTATTTGTTTTTTATTTATTAAAATAAATCAGCCATCTATAATTGCACCATCTTCCCCAGTGACTGTTAGATTTCTATGTGATATTTATAGTTGCTCTAGACTTCTAAATTTTAAGAAAGGGTAAATAATTTTCTTCAGTTTGTTCTCAATGTGTCAGGATTTGGTCTGCTGTAGTACTAAATCATTTTTATTCTTGGCAATTTGGACAATGTCAACTGAAATCTACAAAGTATTCGAAGAATATTACCATATATAGTTATGAAAACAAGTTTGGAGTTCCAGGAAGCTAGTTTCATAGCCCACACATTGGATTACTTCTGTATTTGTTCTTAGGCTTCTTGCGACAGGTATTCCAATGGACTGTTTCAATAGCTAGTGTTCCTGGAGAGATGGCTTTGAGCAATTTCTTTCAGATTCAGGATGTGAATGTGGACTTCTCACAGATAAAATATTTCCAATTGCTGCAAGCAGCTGAGAACAGAGAATTATTTCTGAGGAATCCACAGGCCTGATTAGTCGACTGTCGTCTCTCTATTGGCAATCTAGAAAGGCAAGTCAGCATATCTGAGGTTAGATTTGAGGGTGACAGCTATGTTTTTGAGGTAAATCCTAAGAGATGTTTTTGTTTCCTTTACTTTGTTTTAATATGGCACCCTCCTGTGGTGTTTTTTCCCTCCTTTTTCAATAACAGCAATTTTTTCTCAATAAAAATACATTAATATAATATGATGGGCTGGAGTTTAGCTAAGTTGATAGAGCATTGTTCTGCACTCTCTGAGGACCTGGGTTCAATCCCCAGCACCACAAAAACAAGAGAAGGATGTGGCAATCCCACTCCCAAAGCAATCCTGAAGAAGTCAGCCACTGAAAACCCTTTGAGGGTCTCTATGAGTCGGACCTGACTCAACAGCACCTACAACAACAACAACAACAACAACAATAACAACAAAAATATAGTTTGAACAAACAGCTTATTTAAAAAGCAAACCATATATAAACAAATATTATAACTAGTGTATCTTTCCTAGTCTTGATTCCCAATTTAATAAAGCACTTGATTCTGCTCACCAGTCTCTTCACTTTTATCTGAAAAACTTAATATGGAAATTACTTAATAATTATTACAATCTCTTTCCATTAGTGCCCTGTAAACATTAAGAGATACAAAGGAAATGTACTTGATAATTGTGTTATATTGTTCATTCAGACACTGAAATTTTGGCATGCATTTTTTAGAGGATAATGGTAGCAGGACTGAGGAGGAATACTTAAGATGCTTTAGAACTATGTCTTTATTATGTTAGCTTTAATTCCAATTGGATGTCAATAATATCATGTTGATATGTCTTAAAGGAAATTCAAGGACAAAATAAATAAACTTTTGAATTCATTCATGTTTCTAATTTTTCCTGAAACAACTGCTTCCAAGACTTACAGGTTAGGGGGAGGAGAGGAGCCATCTTGCCAAAGCCAAGTTCTGCTGGGTCCATCCTGAGACAGTCCTACCCAGTAATCGTAGCCCATCTTGAGCTTCCTGAAGCTACCGATGATAAAATCCTATGAGAAACAAGACCCAAACTGAGACTAAGAAAAACAAACAAAAATCAAAATGACTGTGAAATGTAAAGTCTAATATTTTGCCTAGCCAGAAATTAATGGGAATTTGGATGCTGGAGAAAAGGAAAGAGGGAATACTTAAAATCAATAAAAGTGGGGATATATCTTATAGGCTCCTTTCTACTGCTGTATGATCAATGTGGTGATAACGACTATGGAGAAAATAGGCATAGTTTTAACAGTTTCCAAGTCTGACAGATAGTATATATCAAACAAGGTGTTATGTTGGCCCTTCATTATCAGAAAAAGAAATAAATGTTCTAGACATCATGCATCTTACAAATCACTCCTTCCCAGTTTTGGAGATTGCAGATGCAACTTAATGTAAGCATATTTTATTAGGAAAAAAATTCTTAATCTTGTCATAAAATATTCAGAAAGTAACTTTGTGATCAATTAAAATAATTTAGTTTGGGGCCAGGTGTGGTGGTGCATGCCTGTAATGCCAGCCACTCAGGAGGCAGAGGCAGGAGGATCACAAGTTCTAGACCAGAGGCAGTCTGTGTAATTTAGCAAAACCCTGTCTCAAAAAGTAAAAACAAAATGGGCTAGAGGTGCACTTCAATGGTCCAGCACTTGCAAAGCATGCAAGCCTGAGGCCCTGGGTTCAACTCTCAGTACCACCAAAAAAAAAAAAAAAAAAAAAAAAAAAAAAAAAAAAAAAAAAAAAAAAAAAAAAAAAAAAAAAAGAAAGAAAGAAAGAAAGAAAGAAAAAAAGAAAGAAAGAAAGAAGAGGAAATTTAGTTCAAGTCTCTATGATTTACTACATATCTGAAGAAATTATTTCCCACTATGATTGTAGACATTAACTTCAACTAATTAGTGAATGTGGTCTGGGGTTGGTGGAGGGCTGCTCCACACTCTCTGAGGCCCTCAGTTTGATCCCCAGCACCACATAAATGGGAGAACTACGTGGCCATCCACTCCAGAATCCCGAAACAATCAGCCATTAAAAACCCTATGAGTGTCAATATGAGTTGGACTTGACTTGACAGTACCTAACAACAATAACAAATTAGTGAATATAGCAGGCATACTTTTTTTAGACAGTCAGAAATGTACAATTATAGATTTTATTTCAGACATATTTATGAGTAGAATGACTTCAGGAAATACTGTTCACTTGTTAACATATAAGTAAACTAGATTTGATGCCAATTAAACATTTCATTTATAAAGTACTTATTTTTATTAGACATATTTATTTCATGACATCACCTAACAGTTTTTTTGTTTTATTTTGTTTTATTGTCTTTGTTTGTTTTTGAGGCAGATCCTGCTATGTAGCTCAGGCTGTACTTGAACTCAAATCCTCCTGCCTCAGCCTCCCAAATTCTAGGACTATAGGCATGCATCACTACACTATTACACCCACTTTTTATATTTCTGTTTTTCCTTGATGATTACAAGACTGTTATAGTTTATTTCCCTACAGCATTGAAAATAATATGTTTAAAAACATACATATTATTACCATGTATGTATATCTTGGAATGGATTAGCATGTCACAGATTAATATTCTTACTCCCTCCCATTTTTATTAACTAAGGACATAGAATTAACATAGTCTCCTTGATTTCTGGAAAACCAACATGATTTTTGTTTCTCTCATTAAAAGTAAAAGAAATCGTAATAATTTCTACTTTGTTTCTTCTAAATTTTTATTTAAAAAGTATACTACTGTTATAGAGGGGCTGGGATTTAGCTCAGTTGGTAGAGCGCTGTGCTGCAGTCTTTGAGGTCCCGAGTTCAATTCCCAGCACTACAAAAATGGGAGAAGGGCCTGGCAATCCATTCCCAAGGCAATCCCGAAACAATCAGCCATTGAAAACCCTGTGAGGGTCACTATGAGTCCAACACTGACTCGGCAGCACCTAACAACAACAACTGTTATAGAAAATCAAGGAATTCTATCTTAGGAGAATCTGAACTTTCTTTTAATAAGTGACAGTATTTTCAGAACAATGTGAGACCATAAAATAGTGTTTACCATTTCTTCTTTGCTGTCTATTTGGAGAAGATTGGAGTCCTCCTTTAAACAATTTTCTTTACTCTCATCCCAAATTTTCCAAATTTCAATGACATGGTAACAACTTTCTCCATTCTGAATCCATTTGTCAGGACAAGGGCTGCAGTTATGGCCTCTAAATATAAACATTTTCTTTAATATAATTATTGTACAATATTAGTAGTACATCTCCCCCAAATTTCCCCTGCAATACCTATAGTAACTTGGTACACTTTAACCAAACAGTACTATGATGCAGCACTTACCAATTCCTGAGATGATATTCCTCTCTGAGACTACATATATAAGATTTCCACCTGAAATTAGATCTCTAAGAAATGGCTTCAGTTAAAATTAATTTGCAGATGTGTTTTCTCCTCTATTAAACTTGACCTTTTTTTCCCAGTTTTATCAATCTTTCCTTTTTTTGATTACATAAATTAGTTACATAATTTATAGTCTGTACCTGTTGGCTTGCTATTTCACATCTGTTAATCTTACTGCCCAGTTTAGCTAGACATGAACTGAACCATTACAAGGACTGAGCAGTTAGCCTTGAATTGATACTTCAATTCTGAGAGATGAGTGAGCAATTTTTTCATATATAATGGAGAAAACAAAGAATGAAACTTAAAAAAAATTGAAAACATATAGGTGAGAAAAATTGAAGAATATAAAGGAGCAATGTGGTTATTTTAGGACTTCCCTCTAAGAATCAAGCCTTACTATTTAATAAGTATTTTTTTTTACATTTAAAAAATAGGATTTATTTGAAAAGCATAAAAATAGAGCAGTTCATAGTATTTTTACACTATGCACATTTTACAAATAAATTAGGCAAGAATAATATATATACTTTTTGCAAGCATACACACTTGAGTATACTAAAGAGAGTAACAGCATTATAAAACTCATGAGCAGACGAACCATATTCATAAAGAAATAGATTGAAAAAAGCTAAGTGGATAAATGATTGGCAGTGGTCTTTAAGAAAGAATGTATTCATAAAAGAAGGATGATCCACTGCAGAAAGGAGAACCAAAAAGCAAGAACTTGACCAAGAGGTTCTGGCATAGTTGGATAGAGAGGAAGATGCTGAAACTTCCAGAACTCTCATTTCTAGAGAGTGGACCTTTGTTTAGAGTGAGAATAGTTTATCTGTACTTCCCAATGTCAAGCTGTTGAGTTCTCTAAGGTTCTTTGATATCCTTTGTTTGTAATTGATGCTAATCAGTGTCCTGAACATTGTTAAAGTTATAGCATAGGTAGTGTTGAAAATGGAAGGTTGGAAGGCTGGAAAACATGGTCAGTTTGTGTATCTTCAAAATAGATAGTGTCACCATAGTCAAAGCTAACAGCTCAGAAGTAGACTGAACTCATGCTTGTCTTATATACACATATACATATACATATGTCATATATAAAACATTGTTGAGCACATAGTGATTCTTCAACTATTTGCATGACTAAATTTCAATCAGAAAGAACTATAGTAGAGTTTTGACCTAACTCAATGACTACAATATTTAAATGGTATGTACTACAGGGAATTTAATTCTCTAAATTATAAGTAATATTAAACTCAAATTAAGTAACTATAGAATTCTTGACAAATTATAAAAGTAGTAGAAGTACTATTTTGTGGCTAAAATGCTCATGTTGTTGTTGTTGTTAGGTGCCATCTAGTTGGGTTCAACTCATAGCAACCCCACGTACAACAGAATGAAACACTTCCTGACACTGTGCCATGCCAAGCACTATTGTCAGTGCTTCTCTGCTATCCATGAGGTTTTCAATGGCTGATGGCTGACTGTTTCTGGCGTGGGCTGCAAGGTCCTTCTCCCAAGCCTACAGCACCCACTATTTCCAGGCTGTCTCCAATCCAAGGACTAACCAGGCCCGACCCTGCTTAGCCTCTGAGATCTGATGAGATTGGATGCCAGGGTGGGGTGGCTGTAGACAAAAATGTCCTTAAGGGATATATAAGATAAAACTGTAAAACTGGAGCACCTTTATAAAATATTTATTTATTTATCTACTTACTTATTGAGCAGTACTTTGGGGTTGAACCCAGCACCTTGCACATACTTTGTAAATGCTGTACCACTGGCCTGCATCTTTTTTCCTTTTTTTTTTTTTTTTTTTTTTTTTTTTGGAGACAGAGTTTCACTAGGTTATACAGGAGGCTGCCTCTCCAGCCTTGAACCTTAGCCTTAGCCTTGATCCTCTTGCCTTAGCTTTCCCAAACACCAGGATTACAGATGTAAGCCACTGTGCCTAGCTTTTAAAAGAGCTGAATCCTGCATCTTATAATAATTTTATGGTAAATACTCTCACTTCCAATATCAATTTTATGCTCAGTCAGCTACACTTGAATCTAAAGCACTATTTAAACTAAATGTGTTAAAAAGTTTGGAGCTAGAATTAAAGATACTCTTATAAATTAGAGTGGATAAAATATATATTTTTAAAAAAAAAATAAAACCTACCAATCACACATATTCCACTTTGGCATTATCGTGTACATTTTGTTTAGCTGAATTTTGGGGGAACTTCAGTGATTTTTGCACACTATTGGAAGATGTAGATAAGACTGAACTGAAGAGCAACCATAATGATGTCACCTCTACTATAAAACTCTAACAATCTTTCAAAGAACAAAATATGTGCCACTGTCACTATTTCTTTGGAGGAGTTGGCACACACATTTGGATCCCCACTGTAAACACTGATCTTATGACAATTACCTGACCTGAAATAATCATGCATCAAGGTTTGGTAGAATTTTATCTGACGAGTGTGGCTTCTCTTCCACTGCGTGAAGTTCAGCAATGCTCTGTCCTGCTGGATGAGTTTTTCTTGCTGTGTCATTGCAATCATTGATACCTGGAACACTGCAAAAGATGACACCCATTTGTAATGAAATGTATGGACATTTTATAAGAAAGTGATCCTTCAACATAGACTAAAGAACATTATAAATTACTGACAATTTTTGAAATCTTAATTTGCATTATTTTAGGCTTTTGTTTAGAACTTATATTTTTCAAGAACCAAACATTCCAAAGGATAAAGAGCAAAAAGCCTCTTTGCCTCCCCTATTTCTTTATTCATCATCTTCACCCCTAAGAGCTATTTCTTTATTCATCATCTTCACCCCTAAGAACACATAATGTTACTGGGTTCATCTTTCATTTTTCCAAAGATACTTTTAGTTTCATAAACCAATAAATATAAAATTTCTTCTTGCCCTCTTACACAAGTGGTCATGATTTATTTACATGGTATTGTACATTTTATTTTATTGCTTAAATATATGTTAGCCCTTGGTCCATGTCAATGCATGAAGACATTTCTCTCCTTTCATTGTGACCATATGGGATTTCACTGTATGGACGGACATGTCAGGATTTACTTCTAAAGTTCTCCATTGCCTTTTCAATGATTTATAATCTTTTTGTATTACAGAAAGAAATACTGCATAAAGAATCTTGGTCTTATGATATTTTATACATGTGCAATTATATTTTTAAGATAAATAGATAGGTCAAAGTTTAGGGACTATATTATTAGTCAGCTATCATTGCTGTAGCAGAAAAATCAACCCAAACAAACTTATGGAGGAAGAGGTTTATTGGGAGCTCACGATTAGAGAATCAGTCCAAAATGGAAGCACTGTCAGTCAGGGTAGAGATGGCAGCAGACCCTATCTCAGAAGACCTTACAGCCTGGCCAGCCAGGAACAGCGAGCGTATAGAGCCAACAGGTATGAGATAAAAGCCTCCAAACATCTGACCTCTGTGACTTACTTCTGTCAAGCAGGACCCATCTCCCAAGTTCCACAATCTCCCAGGATAGCACTACCAGCTGGGGACCAAACAACATGACCTTTAGGGGACAATTTAAGTTCAAATCATAACACTCTTCCCTGACCCCCAAAGTCATAACCATCTTATGATGGAAAATGCATTCAGTCCAACTTTAAGGGTCCCTTGAGTCTCAACCATGTTCAAAAGTTCAAATCTCCACTGAGACCCAAGGTAAACTTAGTTATGGGCCCCTGAAAAACAAAAAAATAGATTACATACTTTCAACATATAATGGCACACAGGAAGCATTCCAAAAGGGAGAAAAGGAGGCACAGAAAGGAAATATTCATCCATAGTAGGACCAATATCCCACAGGACAAACAAAACATGTCAGTTCAAGTCTGGCATCTGGCATCATCTGGGCTCCAACAGACATGGGTGGTTCTGCACCTCTGGTCTTGTCAAAAATGGCCCTCCTTGGCTGCCTCCACTTCTTTCCAGCAGCTTCCCTCAGCAGATGCTTCTTTTTGCTGGCATCTCCAACATCCTGCCTTTTCACTGTGGCTTAGGCACCACACTCAGAGCTTCATGCATTCAGTCCTTCAGGGGCTCTATGCAGGGCACTCATCTCTGGTACACATTGTCTGGTCTCACAGGCTGTCTGGTAGAACCTTGGTGGGAGACTATAACCCCTTAATTCTTGCATTCTGCATGCCTGGAAGACCAGTACCACATAGATGCTGCCAAGTTTTGCTGCCAGCTTGGGAAGTACCTTCGCCCTTTCAAACCACAGCTGTAGCAGTGGCCTCTCTGTGCTCAGGCTGATAAATCATTTCGCTGGCAACCACTTTTTAGGAGTGCATACAGGAAATAACTTTCCAAACACTCCTGTTTTATGCTCTGAGGTTTTAGATGGGAGGGGTCTGGCTGACTCCTTCCATGCCCTGAGGGAATTTCTTTAGTCCCAGCAAGAAGACTGAGGCTTTCCTTCTCTGACTGTAGCTTTTCTCTAACAAGTCCTTCTGGCCAGAACCTGCCTTGTCTGTAGTAACCTTAGACAAACTACAGCTTTTTCCATCATTAAACTGCACATTTTTCAGATCTCTCTGTTCCTCCATTTTCTCTTATTTTCCCATAAATCTTGCTGAATGCATTAAGCAGTAACCAAGCTATGTCCCCTACGTCTAGCTGCCCTTGTGGTAGGTATTTCCACTGCCAAGTTAATCAGTTCATTACTCTTTTAAATTCAGCCTCACTCAAGTCTTTGGGATATAGAGAAAATTCAGAGAGTCTCTTTGTGGCTAAAATATAACACAAATAACCTCTAGTCCAGTGCCCAACAGAGTCTTCATTGTCTTCTAAAATGCTGTGACACCTGTCTGGATTTCTATTGGCAGCAGAATTCTGGTTTTCATTATTCTTACAAGAACTGGACCTCAAGCCTTCCAGAGCTTCTCTTGATTTTACCTCCAAACTCCTGCAAATATGTTTCAAAAGCCTAGGAACCTCATGATTAGGTTTCTGCACAGCAATGTCCCCACTCTCTGGTACTAATTTCCTGTATTAGCTTTTATCACTGTAGCAGAAAAACCAACCCAAAGAAATTTATAGGGAGAGAATTTTATTGGGAGAGCTCACAAAGAATTAATCCATAATGGCAGCAGCCAAACTTGGCAATAGTGGTGGCAGGGCCTGTGATAGTCTGCCTCACAGCATGATGGACCAGGGACAGAGAGAGAATGAACCAACAGGTCATGGATAATAACTTTCAAAGGATTGCCCTCAGTGACTCACTTCTGCCAAGCTAGACCTACCTTCAAAGTTCTACAACATCTCAGGGCACCACTACCAGGGACCAAATGGAATAACCTTTGGGTTATGGTTTGGACAATTTAGGCCCAAACCATAACAGGGACATTAAATTTCATTATGTATTTCCAAATTACCTCCCATGTATGCTGCTGCACATAGTATTTCAATATCATTTGAATTTGCAGTTATCTTTCTATGTTTGAGGTTAAGATTCTTTTTATGTACATAAATAAGTCAGATATATTTTTCATGAAATGTATCATTACTGTAAATCCTTTGTGCAGTTTCCCTCTTTAGGTTTCTAGTATTCTCCTTTGTTTTATTGTGCAGTAAGAATTAATTCTAACAAGATTGGAATTAATCTGAGCAGAGTTTCTGAAGGTCACACATGGCACTGACCTTCAGACAAGGCATCAAGTATACTGATTAGTAGTGTAGCTTTGTAAACCTCAGTTTGAGATTATACTAGTCAGATTATGCTAGCTTTATGTCAGCATTGTTTATTGACAACAGTATGATAGATGGTTTGTCTCTGATTATGATGAGTTCCAGAGAGATTTCTGCTGCTGAGGCAGGTTACCTAGCCTCAGCAAAATTTCACCTTTGTGATCAGCAAAACATAAAAATCCCCAAACAGGACTGCATTTTGAGCTTCTTGGGACTGTTTGTGAATGTCAATGATTCCTGATCCGAAAGAGAAACTATGTCTTCACAGATACAGAGCCAGGGAAAGGTGCATAGGCCTGGCTTCTCCAGACTTCTCTGGTGACATAGATTTTGAGTGATAGTATCTTCACTCTAATGCTATTAAGTTATATTTTTATGCTGTAATATAAGGCCGGGCTGGGGTTTAGCTCCGTTGGTAGAGTGCTTCTCTGTACTTCCAAAGGACCCAGGTTTGATCCTGAGTGGCATAAAAGTGAGAGAAAGATGTGGCAGTCCACTCCCTAAGAAAACAATCCCCAATACAATTGGCCACTGAAAACCCTATGAGAGTTGCTATGAGTCACACCTGACTTGATGTCACCGAACAACAACAATATAAGGCCTTGAGTTTGAGGTCCCATGAGTCTCCTTTAGCAATGAACCCTGCTATCAGATACTATTGGTGCACTTAGATACTGTGAAGGTAGATTTTGTAGGATATGAGCTACACTTATGTTTTTCCAATTTGTCCTTTGGCTTTGTTTGTGGTAGTTTATTTCACAGAGATTCACTATTTTGAAGTCACTTTTGGTAAAACATTTTTATATGGGAGAATCATATGCGTGTTTTTACATTTACATTGAGATGTATCTGGAATTTATTTTGTTGTAAGTTATCAGGTAAGACTTCAATATTTTTCCCCTGATGTCTACACAATTGTCTCATGCCATTTACTGAATAACTCCTCTTCAAACTATTTTAGTTGCTACCTTTAACTCACTGTAGTTTCTAATAAACTATTTGGACTTATTTCTATTTTAATTATATCCAACTGTTCTACTTATCTATTCCTATGACCTCAATCATTTTAGCTTTATAATTTATTTCAGCATCTACTACTTTTATACAATAATTTGTTTTTCTCTTCTTACTGTTCTTCCTAGCTTATTAGGCCAATTCTTTTAAAAGTTAAATTATGAAGCATTGTACTATTCCTATTTTATTAAATAGGTTTTTAGACATGAACATTGTTTTCCTTTGTCCTATTTGGTTCTTACAGAGTTTCTTGAACCTGAAACATTATGTTTTTAATCAACTTTAGAAAAAATTTTTTCCAGAAAGTCTTACAATATTATTTTGTCTCTCCCTTCTACTTTTGGGTCTACTAGTATGCATATGTTCATCTTTGTCATGTACCCTCTGTGTCTTTCACACTCTTTTCCACATTTTCCTATCATTTCACAAATCCCTTTTTCACTCTGTGTATTACCTCTGTTTTTC
The DNA here is from genome assembly GCA_007922755.1 of Pedetes capensis. Classification (NCBI taxonomy): domain Eukaryota; kingdom Metazoa; phylum Chordata; class Mammalia; order Rodentia; family Pedetidae; genus Pedetes; species Pedetes capensis. Next base: position 614 of record VMDO01021893.1, on the reverse strand, counting down.
CTTCTAGTTCATTAATCCTCTTCAGGGGGAGGAAGAGCAGATCATTGCTGTTGTAATTTGTTAATGTTATTAAGGTATACTTGACATACATTTGCATAGATTTAAAAGGTACAATCTGGTACATGCTCATGCATATATTCATGTAGTAAACTATTTCCCCAATCTTATAATGAGCACATCCATCACACAAAAGCTTCCTGTATTTATTGTTTACTTTGGATTTTATTTAGAGGCAATTGTGGATGCACATGCAGTTATAGGTAATAATAAAGAGAAAGTCCATGTACCCTTATGCCAGGTCCGTTTCCACTCATGATGGGTAGACTGAGTCCCCACATGAGGAAGGGTACCTTTAAAAGACATCGGAGGGAAAATCCACCGAGAGGGGAAAAAATACCTCAAAGCCTTTGACAGAAAAGTCCACCGAGAGGGGAAGAGTACCTCAAAAAAGGGTCTCTTCATGGAAAGGGACTTGGAATATTGCCTTTTCTTTTTCCTAAATTTGAATTAGTCACTGTTTCCTTCATATAGTAAATTTCTGGGAATTACTAATGAAAAACAAGTAATAAGTGTAAATATATAATCTTCTGACTCCCTGAGCAGTGCTCATTCAG
>VMDO01021892.1:0-34510 GCA_007922755.1 Pedetes capensis | reverse complement strand
TTGTCTTAAGTTGGTATCTTGGAGTAAAGGAAGGTTGAAGACGGGATTATCTGGCTGAAATAGAAATCTGTAATGAGAAATTTATGGTGAAATCTTAGTATTGTCCATCTTGGTATACTCTGGAGCTTTGAGAAGAGCTCAACCCCCAGGCATTTTGGAAAAGTCCTCCTAATGGAGAACTGTGTGTAATGAGAAATCATTAACTTTCTTATCTTGGTTTAAGCAGTACAGAAAGTTATCTGAATAGTTTAATCTTTTATATCATGTTTACTTTTAAAGTGTAAGTTTATTGACCATGGGGTTTCTTTATCTAAATTGCCATTTTAGATTTCTTGTGGCTTTTTTTCTGCTTCCTAGTTTATCTTTAGTTTTGATTTGTAGATGTTTTAGATGTAGGTACTCCAGTCAAAGGCTGGTTTTGTCTAGGGGAGCCCTTCAACAGTCATCTTGTCCAGAGAAGCTGTGTAGAAATTTTAGAAATATATTTTAGTAGTTTTTAAGTATATTGAAACTATCTTTTGTAGTCTGTGGCTTATATAGATTTTTTGTTTGTTTTTATTTTGGTGAGGAGTGGTGTTAGGGATTATCTTTATTATTATTATAATTATTATTTTAACACGTTTTTGAGACAAGTTATACAGACTGCCTCTTGGTCTTGAACTTGCTATCCTCCTGCCTCCGCCTCCCTAGCCACTGAGATTACATGTGTGCGCCACCACACCCGGCTATCTTTTGAAAAAGTTTTATTAAAGTGTAATTTTCATGCTACAAAATTCAGCTCTTTTAATTATGCAGATCAGTAGTTTTTAACAAATTTTTAGAGTTATGTAACCATGTCCACCATCCTGTTTTAGAACATGTCTATCTCCCAGAGTGAAACCACCTCATACCCACTGTTAACTCCTGGAAGCCATTAATATACTTCCTGTCTCTATACATTGGTCTTTCCTGAATATTTCATGTAAATGGAATTATATGTGGGTTTTTTTTTGTGACTGGCTTCTTAGCATATGTTTTCAAAGTTTCTACATGTTGTAGCATGAATACTTACATATTTTTAATTGTTTCCTAATATTCCATTTTATGGATGTATCACATTTTATTAGTTCATTCACCATTGATGGATATTTAGGCTATCTTTACTTTTTGGCTATTGTGAATAATGCCGGATGAACATTTGTATACAATGTGTTGTGTGGAAGTAATGATTTCAGTTATCTTGGGTAGATACTCAGGAGTAGAATTATTGGGTTATAGGGTACTAGATGGATTGGACACAGTATCTGCAGCAATGTGCTTAAGCATAAAAAAGTTCATGTGCATGACATGGCATCAAGTAGTGTTTCATTCCTTTGTACATAGGATTGCTGTGAGTCAGACCCGACTCACTCGCCCTTAACAACAACAAAGGGTAAATCTATTTAACATTTTGAGAAACTGTCAAAACTCTTTTCCAATGTGGCTGTACCATTTAATATCCCCACTAGCAATGTATGAGGGTTCCAATTTTCTCTATATCCTTGCTAACACTTGTAACTGTCTAGTTTTCAATTGTAGCCATTATTGTGGGTGTAAAATAGCATCTTGTTATGTTTTTCATTTGCATTTTTCTAATGACTAACAATGTTGATCTTTTCATGAACACATTACCTATTTATAGATACTCTGAAATATCTGTTCAAACCATTTGCTCATTTTTTAATTGGGTCTTAAAAATTATTGAGCTATAGGAGTTCTTTATGCATTCTGGATGCAGTCTCTCATTTAATTTGCAAATACATTTACTCAAAGTCTCTGGCTTTCACTTTCTTGTGAAAGGAAATATATTAGTGTGCTTTGAGGTGCAAATTTTCAATCAAGTCCAACTTACCTTTTTACTGCACCTACCTGTGTTATTACGTGCAGCTGTACCACTGTGGAGTCCAATCCTGTCAGATCTCAGAAGCTAAGCAGGGTCAGGCCTGGTTAGTACCTAGATGGGAGACCACTCGGGAATACTGGGTGCTTCTGGCTTGGGAGAAGGACCTGGCAGCACACTCCCAAGGAAATCCGGAAACAGCCATTGAAAACCCTCTGAGGGTCGCTATGAGTCAGATACCAACTTGACGGCACCTAACAACAACAGGCACATCCTTTCCCCATGGTTAGTACTTTTAGAGTTCCCATCTCTGTCCTTGGTTGCTTGATTTTCCAAGTAACCTTTTTTTCCCCCCACCAATAGTAGAGGGTTGAATCCAGGTCCTCACAAATGCTAGGCAAGTGCTTTACCACTGAGCTGCACCTCAAACCCCCTTTTAATTTTAATTCTAATTTTTGAGACAAGGTCTTGCTAAACTGTGTAGGCTGCTTCTAGTCTCAAACTCATAATACTTCTGCTTTAGCCTCTTGAGCCACTGAGATTACAGGAATGTACCACAGCACATGGCTTAAATTTTCTGATTAACTTGCCTAGGTCCAGAAAAATATCTGGTGGCTTTTTTCTGTCTAGTGTTTTTGTGGGATATTATTACATTATTTTATTTTATTTATTTAAAATTTTTTAATATTTTTAATTTAATATTTTAACTTAATATTAATATTTATTTAAATTTTTATCTTTTAATTAGTATACAATATAATTGGTTTCATTATGACATTTTAAATACAAGTATACCATGTACTTTTCTCATATTGACCTCCATTTTCCTCTCTTGATTACTCCCTATCTCATGAGAGTGAACATACTGTATTTTTATTTCTGGGTCTGGCTTATTTTGTTTAACATGAGTATCTTCAATTCCATCCATTTTCCTGAAAATGGCATAATTTCTTTCTTTGTGACTGAGACTCCATTGTATAATATAGCACATTTTCTTTATTTATTCTTCTATTGATGGACATCTAGACTGATAACTGGATCTTGACTATTGTGAATAATGGTGCAGTGAACATGGATGTGCAGGTGTCTCTGTGGTATGCTGACTTAGATTCCTTGGGTATATACCCAGGAGTGGTTGGCTGGATTGTATGATAGTTTCAGTTTTAAGTTTTCTGAGGAACTTCTGTACTGATTTCCATAGAGATTGTGTTAATTTACATTTCCACTAGCAGCATATAAGTCCTCCCTCCCCACCCTGCATTCACTGTTGTTGGTTTTGTTGCTGCTACCTTTTGTGACTGGAATGACATGGAATCTCAGTATAGTTTTGATTGATTTGCATTTCTCTGATGGCTAAGGATGTCAAGTACTTGTTCATAATTTATTGGCCATTTGTACTTCTTTTGAGAACTATCTTTTCAATTCCTACTGAGTCTTTGTGTAGTTTCTCTTGCTGTTGATTTCTAGTTTGATTCCATATGACCTAATAAGATACAATGAATTATTTCAATTTTTTTATATTTGTTAAGACTTCTTTTGTGACCTAAAATATGGTCTGTTTTAGAGAAAGTTCCATGGACTGCTTAGAAGAATGTGTATTCTTCAGCTGTTGGATAGAATATTCTATAGTTGTCTGTTAAGTCCATTTGATCTCTGGTGTTTAGTTTCTTTGTTGATTTTTATTTTTATTTTTTGTCTGGATCTTTCTATTGGTGAGAGTGGGCTATTCAAGTCACCTATTATTATTGTGGGGCTGGGATTTAACTCAGTTGGTAGAGTGCTGTGCTGCAGTCTCTGAGGTCCCGAGTTCAATTCCCAGCACCGCAAGAATGGGAGAAGGGCCTGGCAATCCACTCCCAAGGCAATCCCGAAATAGTCAGCCATTGAAAACCCTATGAGGGTCGCTATGAGTGGGATACCGACTCGACGGCACCTAACAACAACACATTATTATCGTATCTGGACCTGTGTACCTCTTTATGTCCAATAGTGTTTGTTTTATGGAATTGGGTGCACCAATATTTAGTGCATATATATTTACAATTCTTACATCTTTTTTGATGGATTGTTTCCTTTATTAATATATAGTGACCTTCCTTATCTCTTCTGTCCAATTTTTGCTTGAGGTCTACTTTGTTAGATATGAGTGTATTTACTTCTACTTGTTTTTGGCTTCTACTTGCTTGGTATATTATTCCATTCTTTCATTTTCAATCTATGTGAGTCTTTTGCCAGTGAAGTGTGTATTTGCCAATGAGGTGTGTTTTTTGGAGACAATAAAGAGTTGAATCTTGTTTTTTACTCCATTCAGCTAGTCTGTGTCTTTTAATTGGAGAGTTAACACCATTTACACTTAGGGTTATTGGCAATTTTTGTAATTTTGTGGGTTTTCTTGGTTGCTTCAAAACGTTCTTTTCTTTCTTCCCTATTCATATTAGAGATCTGCTAGATTACTAAATTGGACATGATTGTTTCTTTCCAAGTTCTCATTTGTTCATGTATTCTTGTCATGGAATTTATTCTTTCTTGGGGTCTTCTGTTTGTGTCTTTCTTCTTTCTCTGTGTACAGGATTCCACTAAGTATCTTCTGTATTGGTGGTTTAGTATTCATGAATTTTTAGTTTCTGCTTATTTTGAAAGGTCTTTATTTCTTCATCAATTTTAAAATTTAATTTTGATGGATAATCTTGATTGGCAGTTATTTACATTTAGAATTTCAAATATATCATTCCATGCTTTGCTGACTTTTAGGGTTTCAGCTCAGAGGACTAATGTGGTTCTTTTGGGTTTGCCTTTGTAGCTTTTAATTGTTTCTTTGTTTTGTATCCTTAGGTTTGGTTTGTGGGTTTTTTGTTTTTGTTTTTGTTTTTGTTTTTTTGTACTGAGTGGTTGAATCCAGGGCAAGTGCTTTACTTCTGAACTTCAACCTCATCCCCTTTTTCATTTTTTGTTTTGAAATTGGGTCTCACTAAGTCATACAGGGTGCTTCTGGCTTTGAACTTTGAATCTTCCTGCTTCAGCTTCTCATGCTGGGATTGCAGGTGTGTGCCAAAGGTGTGTACCTGGCTCTCCTTTTGGCATTTGGACTATAATGTGCCATTGGGAGGTTCTTTTCTCACCATGCCTATTTGTGGTTCTAAATCCGTCTTTGGAATGGATGTCAATTTCTTTCCCTAGATTGGGGAAATTTTTGCTGTAATTTCATGAACTAAGTTTTCTGTGTCTTTAATTTTAATTTCAGCCCTTACTTCTACCACAAATGTTCTTAGGTTTAGTCTCTTAATAATGTTTAGTCTTTTAATAATGTCCTATAGTTCTAGAAAGTTGTGATCATACTTGTTTACTTACTTATTTTTCTTTATGTCTCAGTGTAGTATTTCTTCAATCTTGTCTGTCATCTCTGATATTCTTTCTTTTGCTTGATCTAATCTATTGGTATACTTTCCACTGTGTTTTAAAATTTGTTTCATTGAGTTCTTCATTTCCAACATTTCAATTTACCCCTCCTCCGGTTCTCAATTTCCTTGCTGAATTTTTCATCTAAGTTGTTGACTGTCTTATCTAGGGCTGAAATTGACTTTGTCATTTTATTTATCTGCTTATTTGTATCCTCTTTGAGGTCACTGGTCATTTTTATAATTAGACTTTTGAATTCTTTTCCTGGCATTTCAACCATTTCAGTATGTTGGCATTTGTTTATTGTTCTGATTTTTTGATGGAGTCATGTTGCCTTCCATTTTTGTGTTTCTTTGTTGCAGTTTGTGTATCTTTTGGGATGGTTATCTCTTCCTGTTGTTTGGGGTCTTAGTTCTCACCCTTCTCTTGAGGGTTCAATCCCTAGTACCACTCAGAGAAAAAAATGTAAGCTACTGTTAACAGCAACAATTCCAAACCAAATCAGTTATAGATATATAATTAAAATCAATCAAAGGCAACTATTGTACAACCAATGAACATAGGAAATAAAATGGCAAGAATAATGGCAAGTAAGTTATATAGGTAAAAATTATGTTAAAAGTAAAAAGAATAAATGAATAAAAGGGAGGTGACAGGGAAAGAGAAAAAAGGTACTAAAAGCACAGTTAAATAAGGGAAAGGAAAAAGAAGAAGAAAGGAGAAGAATGTTAGGAAAGTGGTAAGAAAAGAGCAAGAGATTAAAAAAAATCCTCTGCACAATATAGGAAATAGCGATCAAGTATGGTGATCCACACCTCTAATCCCAGCAATTCAGGAGACAGAGGCATGAGAATCAAAGAGTTTGAGGCCAGAGGCAGTCTGCCTAACTTAACAAGATCCTGTCTTAAGATAAACAATTTTAAAAATGGGCTTAGAGTGCAGCTGAGTGGTATCGCACTTGCAAGTAATGTATGAGGCCTTCCTTAGGTTCAGTTCCCAAGTACCCCTTACAAATATATAAAAACCTGTTAACAAAATTATAGAAATAGAATGGGAATAAAAATTATGAACATAAAAGCTTTTTCCCCCCTTTTACATACTGAAAGTATGGTAAAAAGAAAAGCATAACACAAGTCAAAATAATTTTTAGAAGAAAATGACAAGTTATTAGAGCAGGTTCTTTCTGTGTCCTTCTACATTGGATTCTGCCAAGTGGAGAAGGTGGTTTGTTGAAGTTGGGGTCTTTTTTTTTTTTCTTTTCTACTATTCAGATTGGCCCTAAGCCCAGATCAGTCAAGTGTCTGTATTCAGTTTAGGAGCTTCCCTTGGTTGAGTACCCAGTGCTGCTGGTGGCTGTTCTAGGTTTTGCAGCCTGTGGGTCAGGCAGGATCTCACCCCAGAGACTATCCAGTTTGTATATTCTGGAGTGGCTAATGTCTATCCAAGGGGTCTCCGATGATTGAGTTGGAGAATGGAAGAAGCAAATAGAGCCTTGAGATCTGTCCGGGTGGACTGGTCTTTATGTTTTCAGACCCCACCCATCAGTGAACACCCTGTAGGAGGGAAGAGGCTGTGGGAGCACCGCATTACATTTGAGCTTCAGAGTTCTCAGTCCATCTGTCAGTAAACTGCACAGCACAATGGCAGTTTTGCAGGCCGACCAGCTCTCTGATCTGGGCTCAGGTCTGTCTGGCTCTGTAGTTATCCTCAGGTGATGGAGTTTGTTCCGTACTGCAAACAAACAGCTGTGGCACTGACTACTTTGCCCTTGACAGTCTGATCTTTCTGTCTAAACTTGTTAGCATTTTTGGATCAGCCCCTCCCCCCCCATAACTGCCTTATGATTATCTCTCAGATATTGTGGCAGTGTGTCCCCTGACTCCCTGATATTGTTCCTTGTTTTTTCAGTCCTCCAGTGGAGTAGTTTCAAACAATAGGCTCCCTTGAAAGGAGTTGCCTGGCTATATCCCTCTGCGATTGGGGAGTGATGAAATGGATTTATTCTTTGGTACTGTTCTGTCACGCAGGAGGAGTCACTGTAACCCTAAATCCCCCAACTGAATTTAAGGCTTCTGAGAACTGTAGGCGTGTTCTGTGGCTAGAATTGCTAGTTTCTTTTCACCTACTTCTGGTGACTTACCTTGTAGATGAGGTTCAGGTTCTCTTTTCCTGCTAGGAAGTAGTATTTCACAGAATAGATAATGCAACAATGAATTTTTCCATTTATCAGTTGATAGGCATATGGGTTATTGCCAGTTCTTCGTTAGTGTTGTGGACATTATTTGGTTTTGTGTGGACTTAATATTTATTTTCTCTCTGCATTAGTTTGTGCATTGCGGTGGCAAAATACCTGATCAACCAATTTATGGATGAAAATTTGTTTATTTTGGCTCAAAATTCAGAGTGTTTCAGTCCATGGTGGTACCATCTGGTGGCAGCAGTACTCCACGTCATAGCATCAGGAAGCAGAGAGAGAGAGAGAGACTGGAACTAGGGGTCTGTGTTGAAACCTCCAAAGGCCCATCTCTAGTGGCCTAATTCTGCCAGCCAGGTCCCACCTTCCAAAGTCCTATAGTCTCTGTTATGGTTTGGCCCTAAATTGTCTCCCAAAGGTCATGTCATTTGGTGCCACCTGGTGGTGCTGTTCTTGGAGGGTGTGGAACTTTGGGAGGTGGGCTTTTGGAGGAAGTAGCTCCCTGGCGGTGGGATTTTGGGAGGATTCTCCCATCAGACTGAGGCTTTGCTTTTTCTGTTTCTGGTCTGCTATGCCATGAGGTGGGCTGGGGTTTAAGCTCAGTTGGTAGAGAGCTGCTCTGTGCTGAGTCCCTGAGTTTGATCTCTATCACCAGAAAAATGGAAGGATGTGGCAGTCCCCACCCTCCCAAAGCAATCCTGAAATAATCAGCCATTGAAAACCCTGTGAGGGTCTGTATGAGTTGGATCCGACTTGATGGCACCTAACAACAGCATGCCATGAGGTTGTCAGGCATAGGCCCTGACTTCCACCGCCATGCCTGCCCTGACACAATTTATGGCCTGATTCTCTTAACTGTAAGCTCCCAATAAACCTCATCCCACACAAATTTATTTGGTTTGCTTTTTCTCCTACAGCAACAATAACTGACAAATAAAGCCATTTAAAAATAGTACCAACACCTGGGACCCAGCATTCAAATATATGACCTTTGGGAGACATTTTAGAGTCAAACCATAACACTCTTCTTACGTATACATAAGATTTGTCACCTCTGAGGCACATTGTAGTTGTAGTTTTAACTGCCAAATTATTTTCTAAAGTGGTTGTACCATTTGACATTCTAAACAGCAATGAATGAGTTTTCTAAATGTCTCCACTGGCACTTGGTATTGGCAGTCTTTGTAAATGTTAGCCATTTTAGCATGTAAATATTGCTTTCTTATTTTGGTTTTATTTGCATTTCCCTAGTCTGTGATATGGCTCTTTCATGTACTGCTGGCCTTTCATAGACCTTCATTTGTTAATTACCCATTCACATATTTTGCCAGTTTTTAACCTTTGTGTTTTGGTATCCCGACTTGTATGGATTTTTTATATACTCTGGATAAAAATCTTTTTGTCATCTGAATATTGTGGAAAATATTTTCTTACTGTCTGTAGCTTGCCTTTTCATCTTGCATCTTTTGAGGAGTAAATGTTTATCACTTTGAAGAAGTCCATTTAATCACTTTTTTTCTTTTATAGTTTGTGCTTTTTGTGTTCTGTTAAGAAAACCTTTCTTACCATCTGGCACCTTGGTGCTTGCCTGTAATCTTAGAGACTTGGGAGGCTGAGGCAGGAGGATTCAGACCAGAGACAGCTTGTGCAATTTAGGAGATCCTGTCTCAAAATAAAAAATAAGGCCAGAGGCAGCCTGCACAACTTAGTGAGACAGGTCACAAAATAGAAAAGGAGTGTGACTCAGTGGCAGAGCATTTGCCCAGCATGTGTGAGACCCTGGGTTCAACTCCCTAGTACTGTAACAAAAACAAAAACAGAAAAAAAGAAATTATTTCCTATCTCAAGATTATAAAGATTTCCTTAGCTGTTTTTTTTCTAGGTGTTCGAGAGCTGTATTTCTTTTTCTTTTTTTCCCCTTAGTACTGGGGAATTGAACCCAGGGCCTCACACATACTTTTTGCAAGCACTCAACCACTGAGCCACACACACTCCAATCCATTATTTTCAACTTTGTATTTTTGAGGCAGGGTCTCACCAAGTTATGCAGGCTGCCTCTTGTCTCAAACTTGTGATCCTCCTGCCTCTGCCTCCCGAGTCACTGGAATTAAAGGTGTGTGCCATCACACCTGGCTAGAGCTATATTTCTTATATTTTGGTCTATAATGTTGTTGTTGTTAGGTGCTGTAGAGTTGGTATCTGACTCATAGCGACCCTCATAGGGTTTTCAATGGCTGACTGTTTCGGGATTGCCTTGGGAGTGGATTGCCAGGCCCTTCTCCCATTTTTGCGGTGCTGGGAATTGAACTCGGGTCCTCAGAGATGTTGGTAGAGCGCAGCGCTCTACCAACTGAGCTAAATCCCAGCCCTTGATCTATAATACACTCTTTTAAAAATTATATGAGCACATTAACTGTACATATTGGAGTTTAACACATGCGTCTGGCATGCACTCATGAAATCAGGGTAATTGTTACTTCCCTCTCCTTACCATTTGTTTATGTTTGGAGCCATCAGTAGTCTGTCTTCTAGATCTTCATAAAATATATAATAGATTATGAACTATAGTCACTCCTCTGTACTGCAGAACTTGTTCTTTCTGTCTTAACTGTGTTTGGGTACCTGTTGTCTAACTTCCCTTTATCCACTTCCATCCCCCTTCCCAACCTCTAGTAATCACTACTCTACATTCAGATTGACTTTTTTTTAGCTTCAACATATGAGAGAGAATATGCTACGTATATATTTTTAGGATTTTCTATGTACATTATCATGCTCTCTGCAAATAAGGACAGTTTTACTTTTCCTAATGTGTGGGGAACCCTTTAGTCTTTTTCTTGCCTGGTTGAACAAAGAAGGGCCTCTAGTACAGTGTTGAGTAGAAAAGGACATCCTTGTCTTGTCTTTGGGCAGAAAACATTCAGTTTTCACCATTGAATTTGATGTTAGCAGTAGGGTTTTTGTAGATTTAGACTGAAGAAATTCCCTTCTGTTACTGGTGTACTTTGAGGGTTTTCCCTTAGCCCCATCATGTTTTTATAACAAATGGTTTGAGGATAAAGGAAAACAAAATAAAAACCTCAGTTTCTCTTACACACTGACAACACAAGGTGTTTCACTGACCAAAGATTTAGGGTTTTCCCCACACTTGCCAAGTAAGCAATCAAGCAGCTGGGTGTCCTCTAATTCAGTTTCAGTTCTGACACTGTCTGCCTGGAAACACTGGCTGAGGGCTCAGTGCCACGTAATTGCATCCCTTCTGTACCTTTCACAAGTCCAAGCTTTCAGAACTTCAGACAGTGGGTATAAATTGCAGTCCCCAGGTTTGATTAATTTGGTAGAGCAGCTCACAGATCTTGGGAAGCATGTGTACTGGTTTATTACAAAGGATATAGATGAAGGGTGAGACTATGTGAGAAGAAGAGATTTTTGGAGCTTCCATGCCCTGTCTGGGTCTACCATCCTATAGGATCCTCCATGTGTTCGGCTATGCACTTCTGACCCAGACAGGGATTTTTATGGAATCTTGTTATGTAGTCATCATTGACTTTAAATCTTTGGCTGTTATGATTTGAATCTAAAATCTAAAATGTCCTCCAAAGGTCATGGGTTTGAATGTTTGATCTCCAGGTGGTGGCGCTGTTTATGAAATTTATGGAACCTTGGGAGCTGGGTTCTAGTTTTGTTGAAGTAGGTCCCTGGGGGCAGGCCTTTGGAATTTATCCTGTTCTGGTTGCTCTCTTGCTTCTTGATTCCCAAGTTGTGAGGAGGTAATTTGACACCAACCCTACTGCCAGCTGTTCCCCTGCCATGTTTTGTTGGCCATTATGGACTGTAATCTTCTAACTGTGAGCATCCTAAAAATCATTCCTCCTGTTAGATTGTCTTGGTCGGGTGTTTTGCCACATTGACACAATAGCTGACTAATAAAGAAGATGGTACCAGACAGTGGAGTTGTTGCTGTGCAGAAACCTGACTAGTTTTTAGGCTTTTGTAACTTGTTTTGAGGAAGAGTTTGTAAGATTTTGGACAAGAGAAGCCCTGGAAGGCTGAAAGTAGAGCTTGAGTGGCAGTTCTGATGGGAGTAAGGAAGACCAATATGCAGCAGCTGATAGAAATATTGGTGGGGCTCACAGGGTTTCAAAAGAAAATGAGGACTCTGTTGGGCATTGGACTAGAGGGCAGCTTGTCTTTGGTCTGCCCATGTCTAAAGATTTTAGTGAGGTTAGATTTAAAAGTAATAGAGTAGTTTGGTGGTAGGGTTTAGCTCAGTTGGTAGAGTGCCATTCCACACTCTCTGAGGACCTGAGTTCGACCCCAGCACCATGGGGGAAAAAAAAAGAAGGATGTGGCAGTCCCAAAACAATCAGCCAACTGAAAACCCTATGAGGGTTGCTATGAGTTGGATCTGACTCCATGGTACCTAACAACAACAAAGAGTAATTAACTTGGTGGAGGAAATAACATGAGAGTGGCAAAATATTGAGAATGTTGTGTGGTTGTTGCTGCTTTTAGCCAAATTTATGATGAAAAAATGGCAGGGCAGAAAGATTTGGAAAATGTGCAATTTAAAGAGGAAGAAAACTGCAGCTTGTCTTAAGACCTCATACCACATGGCTGGTTAAGGCAAGGAGGCAGTGATTGTTAAATAGGTAAGCAACAGTTAAGAAAAATGCTTCCAACCTTTGTGGTGGGACAATAGGAAAAATGCCCTCAGGGTTGATCAAGAGCTGGCCAGCCCCCTCCCATCTAAGGACACCAGGGTGTAAAACTGAAAACTCATTTGGAAGACCTTCCTTTGAAGGGAGAGTAGCTGAAAGGACAGTGTCTCTGGGACTCCCTATTGCAAGGGAACTGCCCAGGGAACTCTCTTTATTACCCCCAGACATACAGAGGCTACTGCTGCCGTAGTCCACTCAAGTAGGCAGCACACCTTGGCAACTCCCATGTGGTGCTGGTTTTGCAGGCATGAAGAATGCATGGTTTCCAGGGCTATGGAGGCTTCCACTAGGTTCCAGAAAATAGCCTGTGGGTCCAGACAGTGTGTACCAGGGTCTGATGTCCTGTGGAGAGCTCCTGAGGACTGAGCCCCTGATGCTTTGAGGGTAAAGCCTATGCAGCAGTGGAGACCCCAGGATGTTGGATATGCCAGCAACATGAAACGTCTGCCAATGAAAGTTACTAGCAATGAGTGGAGGCAGCCTAAGAGGGCCGTGAAGGTGGAGCTGCTCAAGCCTGTTTTAGCCCAGAGGATGCTAGATGCCAGATGCCAGATGATGCCATGTGTGCCAGATGCCAAAAGATTTGTTTGTCCAGCAAGATATGGGTCTTACTATGGACTGATGTTTCTGTTCTGTGCTCCCATTCATCCCTTTTGGAGTAGGAATGCTTACTCTGTGCCATTCTATGTTGGAAGTATATAACCTGGCTTTTGTTTTGCAGCGGCTCCCAGGTAAGTTTGCTTTGAGTCTCAGTGGAGATTTTGGACTTGGACTTTTGAACACAGTTGAGATTCTTAAGACTTTGGGGACTTGTGAATCTGGACTGAATGCATTTTGCATTATGAGATGGCCATGGACTCCCAAAAGTCATGTGTTTGAATGTTTCTCCAGGTGATGGCACTGTTTGTGGAGGCTATGGAATTTTGGATGGTAGGTTTTAGCTTTGTGGAAGTGGGTTCCTGGAGGTGGGCCTGTGTAGTTCACCCTAGACCCGTGGTTCTGGTAAGGTTTCTAGCTGTCTGTTCCTGATTTACCATGATATGAGGTCATCTATAACAGGCTTTGTTATTGCTTGCCCCACCACCTTTTGCCTGCCTTGCCTCTGTGTGTGGAAATTCACACACTGGCCTTTGGTGATCAACTTGACTTTCAGCCTCTCTTCCCTCTCCTGCTCCTGGTTGGGTAGGGCAACCCTCTAATCGTGTTCTGGTCTTTCCTGTGATCAGCCATCAATTCTGAAGCTACCTAGGAGTGGCCAGTCACCAGTCATCTCATCTTTAGCATACAAAAGATCCTCTTCCAAGGGTTTTAAGGAGCTGTTTGTCCATAAAAGGGAACAAAGACCAAATACATAATTACATTATAAATGGATACAGAATTTTGTCAGATTCAGGTTTTTTTTTTTTTTTTTTAAAGTACTGAAGTTTTGAGTCTAGGGCCTCACACATGCTAGGCAAGTGTTCTACCACTGAGCTGCATCACTGGCCCCTTTTTTATTTTTTATTGTGAGACAGAATCTTGCTAACTTGCGTACACTGCCTCTGTCCTTGAACCTGTGGTCCTCCTGAGTCACTGGGATTACAGGTATGTGCCACAGCACCCTGCTTAGATTTCCTGTTTTAATGTGTTGTATGGTGAGTTACGGGGGCTGGGATTTAGCTCAATGGGTAGAGCGCTGCGCTGCAGTCTCTGAGGACCCGAGTTCAATTCCCAGCACCACAAAAATGGGAGAAGGGCCTGGCAACCCACTCCCAAGGCAATCCCGAAACAGCCATTGAAAACCCTATGAGGGTCGCTATGAGTCGGATACCGACTCGAGGGCACCTAACAACAACAACAACATGGTGAGTTACATTGCTTGATTTTTTTTTCCTTTCAAATGATTCTTGGGTAAACCCCCTTAGATGTATTATCCCTTTCATTTAGTAATATTTTAAGGATTTTTGCATCTTTGTTCATAAGTGCTATTTTCCTGCACTTTTTTCATGACTTTATACGATTTTTACATTAGGTAATTCTAGTCTCAAAGAGGGGCTGGGATTTATTTAGTTCAGTTGGTAGAGCACCCCTCTGCAGTCTCTTAGGTCCCAAGTTCGATTCTCAGCAATGCAGAAATGAGAGAGGTTGTGGTAATCCACTCCTGAGACAATCCTGAAACAGCCATTGAAAACCCTATGAGGGTCCCTATGAGTCGGACATGACCAGATGGCACCTAACACAGTCTCAAAGAGAATTCAGAACTATTCCTTCCTGTTTCCTTAAAAAGTGTACATTATTCAGCTGTTTGTCAATGTAATGAATATAATACCTGAGGCAGGTAACTTATGAAGAGGAAATGTTTATATAGCTAAGAATTTTGGACACTGAAAGTTCAAAGAGAATGGCATAGGCTTTGGCTAGGTTCCCCTTGACTGTATCATATCATGATGGGAATATGAGAGTGTATCTCTTTGTGTCTTCTCTGTGCTCTTATAAAGTCCCTAGTATTCACTCCTGGGGCTTCCACCCTAATGACCTTATCTATACCTAATCACTTTCCACAAGCCCTATCTAAACATCATAGTCCAATTGCATTTCTACACTCTTAATACTGTTAACATCTGACTTTGGGGATTAAACTCTTACATGAATTGTTGTTGTTGCTGTTGTTAGGTGCCATCGAGTCGGTATCCGACTCATAGCAACCCTCATAGGGTTTTCAATGGCTGACTGTTTCGGGATTGCCTTGGGAGTGGATTGCCAGGCCCTTCTCCCATTTTTGTTGTGCTGGGAATTGAAATCGGGACCTCAGAGACTGCAACGCAGTGCTCTACCAACTGAGCTAAATCCCAGCCCTCTTACATGAATTAGGAATTAGGAATTAGGAGAGTGGAAACAAACTGCATTCAGAATGTAGGGTTGTTATTATTTCTTCTTTCAATGTGGGATAGAATTTACTAGTAAAGTCATCTGGGCCTAGAGTTTTCTTTGTGGAGAAGTTTTTTTAGCTAGAAATTTAATTCCTGTAATAGATACAGAACTATTAAAGTTTTGTGTTACTTCTTGGGTCAATTTTAATAATTTTGTCCTTGAAGAAGTTGGTCTATTTCATGTAATTATCAGATTTGCTTATTTTTGTTTTAATACTATTTTCCTTTTAATAACTATAGAATCTGTAATGATATGTCTCTTCTTTATTTTATTTTTTTTCATTCCTTAGGGGTTGAACCCAGGGCCTTGCATATACTTTGCAAGTGCTCTGCCACTGGGCTGCAGCCCCAGACCATTTTTAATTTTCTATCTTGAGATAGGGTCTCACTAAATTAGACAGTCTGCCTCTGACCTCAAACTTGTGATCCTCCTGCCTCTGCCTCCCAAGTCACTGGGATTATAGGCATGAGCTACTGCACCTGGCTTGTCTCCTCTTATTCTTGATGTTGGTAATTTTGGTCTTCTAATTTTCTTCATTAGTTTGGCTAGAGGTTTGTCAATTTTATTGTTTTTTGTAAAAGGCCAACATTTTGTTCCATTGATATTTTTTCCTTTCTTGTTTCTTTGTATTTCATTAATTCCCTACTTCAATGATTCCTGATCGCCTTTATCATTTACTTCTGGTTATTTTGAATTTTTTTATTCCTCTGGTTTTCCAAGGTATAGAAGCTTATATTATTTATTTCCTACAGATTTTTATATTTTATATTTATAATACCATTCATTTTAGAATGTTTTCTACTGTCAGTTGTCTGACCGAAGGATTATTTAGGCATATATGGTATAATTTCAAAATATCTGATCATTTTACATATCTTATAATTAATGATTTCCAATTCTATTTCACTTATATAACATTCTATTATAGTCTTTTGAAATGTATTGACTTGTTTATTGACTCAGTTACATAATTTACATTTGACCAAATTCAGCTATAAATAACAAGTAAAGGTAGTTGATAGTGGTTTTAAGAGTCTGTTCTAGTTTATATTTTGTACAGTGTAATTTGCTGAGTTACTTTCTGTAATTGTGCAATTTATGTTTCTTGTAATTTTGTTACATTAATATATTTTGAAGTTCTTTTAGGTGTATTTACATTTATGATTATGGAATCATAATCATCATATGGAATCAGTTGACCTTTTTTTCATTACGAAATACTCTTTTTATTTCCAATTCTTACTTTGTAAGTAGTTTATAAAACAGTATTGTTTTTTTTTTTCGCCCCCTCCAATTCCAAAGTCTCTGCCTTATACTTGCAGTGTTGTTTTTGTTGTTAAGTGTCCTCCAATCGGGTCTAAGTCATAGCGACCCTTACAGGGTTTTCAATGGCTGTTTTGGAATTATTTTCAGGAATGGACTGCCACATCCTTCTTCCATTTTTGCGCTGCTGGGGGATCAAACCCTGGGTCCTCAGAAAGGGTGGAGCAGTGCTCTACCAACTGAGCTAAACACCAGCCCTACTTGCAGTGTGTAGCTTTATTTTTTGCTGTTTTTGTTAATTGGGCTTTGTATCTAATATAGGGCTTTGCACATGCTAGGCAAGCACTTTACCACTGAGCTGTCTCGCCAGTACTGTAGTATATAGGTTTTGACAGATCTCATTTATGTGGTTGAGCTTTCATCCTTCATTTGATTCTTACTCTTCTGTTTTTCCTGTCAGTTTCTTGATCTTACATTCCTCTCTACCTTCTCTTTCTTCTCCTTTTGACAATTCAATATACTATATAATTTCACTTTACTTTTCCTATTTACTTTTTAAACTGTCTTTCTTTTCATTATTTGTTTAATGGTGGTTCTAGGGATTGTAGTATGCATCCTTAGTTTTTCACAGCCTGCTCTGCAGCCATAGCATCTAGCATCCAATCCTGCCTGATCTCAGAAACTAAGCAGGGTCAGCCTGGTTAGCCCTTGGATGGGCGAGCACCTGGGAATACCGGGTGCTGCAGGCTAGGGAGAAAGACCTGGCAATCCACTCCTGAAGCAACCTGCCATTGAAACCCTATGAATAGCAAAGAAGCACTGACATAGTGCCAGGCATGGCACAGTGTCAGGAAATGTTTTGTTTTGATGTACATAGGGTTGCTATGAGTTGGACTGACTTGACAGCACCTAACAACAAAAACAAGCTCATAGTTAATACTGTATCAGTTCACATAAAATGAAGAAAGTTTGCAATTTTATAGACTTCCATGGTACTCACCCATGTCCTTATGTGATAGTTGTATGTATTACATCTACATTATTAACTACACAAGATATTTTACTTTGAATGGGTCCGTGTACTACAAAGTACTAGTACTTGTTTGTATTTACCCAGACGTTTACCATTGCTACTGTTCTTCATTAGTTTTCTCTGAAACGGTTCCATGTAGTGTCTTTTAGGCCAAAAACCTCATGTAGTTAGCATGCTTTTTTTTTTTTTTTTTTTTTTTTTTAAATAGTAAAGGCTTGGTGGAGATGAGTTTGGATTTTCCTAGTTCTTTTATGTGAAAATAATTTTAGACTTGATCTTTGAAGGGCATTTTTGCTGGATAGAGAATTCTGTTGTTGTTAGGTGCCATTGAGTCGGTATCTACCTAATAGCAACAGCATGTATAACAGATGAAACACTATTCTCAGTGCTTCTCTGATATTCTTAGGGTTTTCAATGGCTGATTGTTTATTGGGAGTGGGTTGCTTGGTCCTTGTCTCAAGCCTATGGCACCTGGTATTCCCAGGTGGTCTCCCATCCAAGTACTAATCAGGCCTGACCCTGCTTAGCTTCTGAGATCTGACGGAATCTCATGCTACAGTGATACAGCTGTTGTTGTTGTTAGGTGCCGTCGAGTCGGTATCCGACTCATAGCGACCCTCATAGGGTTTTCAATGGCTGACTGTTTCGGGATTGCCTTGGGAGTGGATTGCCAGGCCCTTCTCCCATTTTTGCGGTGCTGGGAATTGAACTCGGGACCTCAGAGACTGCAGCGCAGCGCTCTACCCACTGAGCCGAATCCCAGCCCCTGATACAGCTGTAGGCAGAGAATTCTGGGAAGCTTTTTAAAGTGAAGTCGTGCCCTCTTTTTTGCTTCCATATTTTCTGATGAGAAATAAGCTCTTAATTGAATCACTGTTCCCCTGTCTATATTTTATTCTCTTGCTCCATTCTGAATTTGCTTTTTATCTTGGTTTCCAATAGTTTAGTCATGATATACCTCTGCATATTTTTCATATTTGTCCTGATTGGGTGTCAGAAATCTGTATCAAACTTGGGGAATTTCTGTATCATTTTTTCAAATAAGTTTTTGCTTGTTTTCTTCTTTCTGGCACTTTAATTACATGTAAGTTAGGTAATTTGTTTTTACATAACAAGTCCCTGAAGGTATTTTCTTTTATTTTTCTCTGTGATCTTCACGTTAGGTAATTTGTGTTTCTATTTTGAAGTTCATTTTCTTTTTCCTTTGTCGTCGTAATTTAATTCAGTCACTGAATTTTATTTCATATATATTTTTCAGTTTTAGAGTTTTCATTGTTTTTCTTATTGTTTTTCTCTGTTGAGATTTCTTATTTTTCACAATTATAAGCATATTTTAATTTAGTGTGTTGCAGTAGTTTTTTAATAGCCAGTGTAGAATTTTAATCTGCTGTTTCTTGTTCATTGTTTTGAGTTTTATCTTAGTTGATTTTTTTTTCTTGAGAATGATTTCTGTTTTCCTGGCTCTTTGTATGTAATGTAATTTTGATTTTTCATGTTGTAATTTTTAATATTCAGCCTGTATTAGTTCATCATCATGGAAGCTGTTAAGCATTTACTTAAAAATGAATTGTATTTACAATGTAGAACAAGTTAATAAAATTGCAAAGTTTATCATAAAATGATAGGACTGTTTCTTTAGAAATAAGCTGACTCCCCTGTTTACATTTCCTAATTCTTAATATAAACTGAAGATATACTATTAAAAATGCTGATTTTTTTAGTTAGCAAAATAGATGACAGGTTCCTAAGCATAACAAAAATATTGTGAAAGTATGTGGCCATTTGAAGTATAAATAGAAAGTGTGAGAATAGCATGATTGTGTAACTACTGTTTGAAGGCTTATAACCAGTATAAAATAGCTTGTCTTTTCTGAGTGCATAATTAATTATACATTAGTGCAAACAAAACTGTCTCAAATTTAATGGCTACAAATTTCTAAGATTTGCGGAGATGTGCAAAACATGCAGCCTCTTTTGTGTTGTGCAAACTGAACCCAGTTCTCGATTGATCCTTTCCAAATGATCTTCCAAAGCTGATTTAATCTTGTCTGTAGAGTGATTCTTCCTCCAGGAGAAGGCATTTGGCTCAGTATTGCCTCAGTCTGGTCATTTTCTTTTGTAAGTTTATCAAAAAATTGTTCCGTTTCAACTAGGGGCCTAATTTTTGCTGTATATTCGGAATCATTACCCTGTGGTGTTACTGAAACAGGGTTACACTGTTCATAGCTGATTTATTCTTCTCCCAGGCTGGTCTCACAGACATTGTCTTCACTCCATCTGGCAAGGGTTCAGGGCAAAAGCTATGATTAACAGCATCGTCAGTGGCTTTTTTTTTTCAATTTTTTTTTTTCTTCCAAGTCAGTTAGAGGAAGAAAATGGAGCTGTTTTCTTGTATTGGTTCGTTGTATTGTGGACACAGAAACAGTATCTAAATCATCCAAAAGTGTATCAAATTGAATTGGATTGCTTTCATTTTTCCTAAGTAGATGACTAAATCCTGGGGACAAATTTTCTTTAGAGGATCGCTTTGGATTATAAGCCACAGTTACTGGTGTTAATATAATCTCTTTTTTTGTTGGAGGACTGGACTTACGATTTGAAGGTGGTAAAGACAGTGATCTGTGAGGCAGAATTCTGTCTCTTTTGTCTCTGTTGGGCACATTTCTCTGGGGAACAGCTTGAGTTGACTAAAGATTCATTTTGCTGAAGATTCACTAATTTACTTGAGGTGTCATCCTTCTCTGTCTGGGTCCCCCAATTTTTAAATATTCTTTCTTCATGAAGTTCCTTTAAAGCTCTTCATGATCAGTATGTCTGAAGTCTTTTTGTTTTTTATTCAATAAGCTTGTTGGTGAACTTCCAGGTGAAGCGTCCTTTACTGGAGGAGAATGGTTCCCAGTAACACAGGTTTCCTCCAACTTGTTATCCACTTTCCTGTCCTGGATGTCCTGAGGCTGACCAGTAAAGATGCAATACTCTGTGCCTGGTATCAGCCACTTCCGCCTGCTGGCATTGGAGGTTGCGAGTATGTCGGCATGTGAGGGTCATATAGGAGTTTTAGAATTATGATGAAGACTTAACATATTCTCATGCTTCACTTGCTTCACTTGAACTTCAAGTTTAGAAATTGAGCTTTTCAAATCAGAAATCTGATTGTGTGCATCAAGTCATTTGTTCTCAGTTGTATTTAATGTATCCTTTACTTGCCTGTGTTCTCTTCCAAGGGACATATACTCTCCTAAGAGATCTTGAAACATTTTGTTTGCTTGTTTTAGTCTAGCTTCTTTATCATCTGAGAGTTTATAAGCATTCTCAAATGCTTCTTCTAAATCCTGCAGTCAAGATTTTAGTTGAATGATGGTATTGTCTTTTTCTTTATTTTTTGTTCACATTTCCTCAATTTGTTCCTGCAAAATTTTGTAGGCACTGCTGGCTGCACTGAAGCATTCTCTCAAATCACTCACTTCTATTTCCAGTAAGTTATTCTTTTTTGTGGGGCAAGGGGCTACTGGGGCTTGAACCCAGGGCCTGGCGCTTGCATGCTTTGCAAGTGCTGTACCACTGAGCTGCACGCTCAGCCCATTTTTTTACTTTTTGAGACAGGGTCTTCCTAAATTATGCCGACTGCCTCTGGTCTCTAACTTGCGATCCTCCTGCCTCTGCCTCTTGAGTTGCTAGGATTACAGGCATGCGCCACCATGCCCTGGCTCCAATAAATTATTCTTACTTTCAAGTGTTCTCACTCCACTAGTAGCTTCATTCAAAGTGCTATCTTATTGGCCACATCTCTCTACAAGAATTGGATTGATTTTCTTACACTCTTCAACTGCAGAAATTTCTTTTGCCTACAGCTTATGTTTCAAACTATTTATTTCTGATTCATAGTAAGTTTGAAGATCTCCATGTGTCGAGTATGCTTTTACTTCAGGTTCTGCCTGTTTTTAGATAACATCACAGGATCTTCCAGGGAAGTCAGTGAAATGCATTCTGGGACATTGTTGGCTGTACCTGGAAGCTGGGACCAATTGACTGCGACTGAAGCTACCACAACAGTGTTTTCTTCAGCTATAGTGTTGACTGAGACATCATTACTAGTAATAGTTTACACAGAAGGAAATGTGGAACTGGCCCTACATTTGCTTTGGAATACATGACTTTTCCAAGAGTCCATTGGTGAAGCTTTCATATTTGAAAGACGTTTTGGGAAGCCAGGTAACTGAGAACCATGATTACTTTCTTGCGAAAATGAATCAACGTCAGAGTGACTAGATATGCTTGGTTCTAGAACATAGTCTGGTGAAAAGGATAATTCTGTCATCAAGAGCATTCAAAAACTCAGGTGGTTGAATCCCCAAAATTTGCTGCTTTGGCTTCATACATAACGTCAGATCTAGAGTCAGTACCTGGCTTGGTGACCTTCGTGGAGGAGGAAAGTATACATGTCCTTCTCCACTTTCCAATAAGTCAATCCTGTTCCTACATCAGACATCCAAGAATTTGGGCTTTCATTTGTTTTATTGAGGTAAAAACCATGAGGATGTGCAGCAGCAGTAAAGTCAAATTTCTCAACTGGAGGTTTCTTGCTTTGCTCAATCCCTTGCTTAGGTCTTGAGCATCCATCTTCTACATGTGCTCTCTCTGATTGGTTTTGCTTTCGTTTCTGTGCCCATGATATTACAGATTTGTTATTTGCTGTTCCACTGTACACTTCAGAAATCTTATTTTCACCAAGAAAATTATGTTCAAATTCACTGGGTAAAATAGAAACATCTTCCTTTAAAGATGAACAAAAGTCTTCTGGAGTTTGCATGTAAAATTCCTGTTTGCTATACCACCCACAGGTGACTCTGTACCACAGACGTGATGTACTGTCCCTTAGAAATACCTGTGTGCTCCATTAATTCTGCAGGGTCTTTAGGTTTGTATGTATTTAATTCTGAGACACAAATGGTCCCATACCCACTGCTCACTGAGCTACTATCCACATTACAGTCTAATTGAGATGTGGATGTTTCTTGCTGCATCCCCAGTTCCTTAGACTCAGGATAACTAATAACAGATTCATTTCTCTATTTAAAAAAAAAAACAAAAAACAAAAAAACCCAAACAAACAAAAAAACTCATTTGACTTTCTGAAGATACTTGTTTCCTCAGACAAGTTCTGTCATAGGAAGCCCAGGAAGCATTGCTGATCTGCATTTGACTAAATTTCTTATCTCCTCTTGAATTTGTGGAATTGTTCCTATTGGGCAACTATCTGTTCCTGGCACTGTTTTTCCACCAAACTGAACTAATGTAACCACCTGGTCTACAATGTAAAGTATGATATGTTATACGAAACAAAAAGTAGGGCTGGGGTTGTATCTCAGTGAGAGAGCCTGTTCAGCACACATGATGCCCTGGGTTTAATTCCCAGCACCATTCCCAGTTTTTCCAAAGTTCTGAATCAGTCTTTGCACTGTCCTGTAGCTCTTGCATTGAAGAGGTTAGGACTTCTACTGTACCTTCAATGACAGATGGTCCAGTCTTCCCTGAGAAAGATGATACCCCATTTGTACTAAAGTGGGGACTACTTCTATTAGCATTTAAGCTCAGTCCTATAGAATGGGAACACTTTTTCATATGAGATTCTACGGAATCTTTTGTATAGTTTTCACTAAGTCAAAATCCTCCATAGTGTACAGAAATTGTTATATTCTCTTATTTGAAAATATACATTCTTTCACTGCTTATTGAAGGAACTGAATTTGAGTCATTTTCAGATGCTTCATCCTGCTGGCATTTTCAGTTTCTAACATTCAGAACTGTGAAATATCCTAGACTTCCAAGAGTCTGGCTGCCGCTCTACTGCTGATGTTGGGGTCAGGCAACTGGCTTCTCGTGACCAATAAACTCAAGAGTGCATGCGCCTGGCGTCTCACCCACAATTGGCTCTGTTGCGTAATTTTGTATGAGGTACTAGACCTTATAAAAATCGTCCTAGCTCTTGATCAAGTTATTTTCTTTCAATGAGTGATTCTTTTCTCTTCTACCAGGCAGTTAATTTTGTTAGACTTGATATACAAGTTCAGTTTTTTCTGGTGCCAGCTTTTAAGTATCAGTTTAGTTCTTCTCACTCCTGTCCTCTTTCTTTAGCTGAGATGTTTTTCGATTTAACTTGCATGCAGTAGATAACCAGACATGTGGATAAAGGGAGTCTATGGTTCCTGTCTGGGACTCTTTCTGTGATTTTCCTTTTTTCCAGCAGGTTGTGTGACACCCCCGCCTCCCTCCCCGTTCAGGTCTTCTGGTTTTCTGTACAGAAAATCTGCTCTTTTTTACCAGGACCACACCAACATATGTGCTATGTATGTCTGGCCATGTAAATGAGAACCTACTTCATATTTTCCTCCTGCCAGCTTGGCCTTCTTTATTAGTTTTCCCTTACAGTTTTTACAAAATTGCCATAAACGTAGTGGCTAAAACATCTTCTTTTTAAAAAAAGTTTTGGAGACCAGAGTCCAAAATGAGTCCTGTGGTACTAAAATCAGGGTGTTGATAAGGGCTGGTTTCTTCTGGAGGTTCTAGGGGAGAATCTGTCTCCTTGGCTTTCCCAGCTCCTCTATGCCATTCAGCATTCCTTTGGCTCAGGGGCCTATATCATTTTGCTTTTTTGTTCCCTTTATCTTCACATTGCCTCCTTTAGCTTTTAACTTTCTTGCCTTCCTTTTTATAAGGACCTAAATGATTATATTGGGCCTACATAATACAGGGTAATTTCCCCTGGAGAGAACCTTAACTTGATCACAGCTGCAAATTTTCTTTTACCATGGAAGTTAAATATTGTCAGTTGTGGGGGTTAGGATGTAGACTTCTTTTGGGGCCATTATTCAACATGCTGTATGGAGAAAGACGTGACAGTCCATTCCCAAAGCAATCTCAAAACATTTAGCCATTGAAAACCCAAGGGCACCTAACAACAACAACAACAACAACAACAACGATGACAACAATAACAACATGCCCTCTGGAATCTGCTTTTGTTTACTGTTGAGTGCATTTAGCTAGCTGCTTCATATATTATTGGCCAGGGTTTATTGTTTTTGTAAAACTATATTTTATAGTTTTTATCTGCAGGAAGATCTTCTCCAGTATTATCTTACACAGCCTTCATTGGAAGCAATAGTGTGATAATATACTTTCTACTTTGCCTGCTTTTGAACTTTATAAAAATATAAGCATGGAACTTCCCCCACCTTGTGGTGTTGGGGATGGAACTCAGCCTTGCACATGCTAGGCAAGCTCTCTACCACTGTGCTATACCTGCAGCCCTGTGAAACATAATTTAAAATTTCTATCTTCTTTTATTTAGTACAATATTTGTTAGATGTATCCTGCACTTTTTTATTGTAGTAATTTGTTTTTATTGCTGTATATTTCATTGTTTGAATGCAACACAGTTTATTCTTTTTACTATTGAGGGACTTTTGGATTTTTAATGAATTTTGGCTGTTATAAAAAAATGCTACTGTGAATGTTCCTGTATAATTCTTGCTGAATAACCTTTCTCTTGAATATATGCCAAGGAGTGGAATTATTGGGTCGTAGGAAAATAGATGTTTTCAGTCATAGAAGATATTGACAAGAGGAGAACAAGGAAGTATATATCAGTTTACATTCTCATGCATATTCCTGTTACTTCTTATCCTTAGCCTTTTGTTTGCTGCTTTTGAATGAGCATATGTCTGTGTAGAAACATGGTTTCTGAGACTGGCTTTTTCTTCTCCCCTTGATCTTAACCCTGAAAGTTCTTGATGCCCTGGTAATTGCCCTATTCCTGAAATCAGATGTAAAACATTATTTTGTCAGCTTTTCTGTTATACTTGAATTGAAAAGAGTGCTGAGGTTTAAGCCTGGAACAAGTTAGTCTGCTATCACCAGACATAAAATTCCCCTTTAATCTTACAAAGGAAAACTTAATTCCAAAATTTATTAATAAAAACTTATTATAAGATATTTCTAATAAAGGAATATAAGTTCATTGTTGAATGCTCAGTACATAAAATATTAATTAGCTACCAGACTAACTTATTATATGTAGTTCTTATTTTACAGAATTGTTCTTAAAAGGTAATTCGAGATCCACCTAGTTATTGAAGACCGACTTCCCATATACCAAGAACACACACCTGTTTATTCTTTACCATGATGAGGGAGAGTAATAATTCTCTTCCTCTTTTTCTTTCCTCCTCTTTCTTGTCTTCCTTCTCCCACTCCTCCTCTCAATCTTCCTCCTTTTTCTTCTTCCTTCTTTCTTCTTTTTGTGGCACTAGGGTATTGAATTCAGGGTGTCATGAATTCTTCTCAAGTGCTTTACCACTGAGCTGCACCCGCAACCCATTTTTTATTCTTCTATCTTGAGACAGGGTCTCACTAAGTTACAAAGGCTGCCTCTGGCCTCGAAATTGTGATTCTCCTATCTCTGCCTCCCAGGTCATTGGGATTATAGGCATGAGCCACCATGCCCAGCAAGAACACCAGTTATGCAAGGTTTTGTTAGCATCTCGTAGTGGGAAAGGTAAGGTAAGAATGAAGAATTGAATTTGGTTTAACACAGGTCTTTTAATGTGGAGATTTACTGGGTAAAAAACTCAGTATAACAGTCCAGAATTGGTGGAAACTATAAGGCAAGAAATTTGAAGTAAGAACCACAAATTATTGTTGATGTGTCCCATTGCAGAGTTTGTGGTTCCTGTAATAACAGATCCCCCACGAGTCTGACAGCTTGTGGTGCTATGGGGGCTAGCGTGTTGTGGTGATGTTGAAAGCTATGCCACCAGAATTTCAAATACCAGCAGGACCACCCATGGTGGACAGGTTTCAGCTGAGCTTCTAGACTAAGACAGACTAGGGTGAAGGGCCCCTGCTGCTCACTCCCCAAACAATTACCCTTTAAAAACCCTATGAATAGTAGAGGACCACAGTCAAATATAGTCCTGGAAAATGAGCCTTCCAGGCAGGAAGGCACTCAAGAAATGACTGGGAGAGCTGGGGATGTGGCTCTGTGGTTGAGTGCTTGCCTAGCTTGCATAAGGCCCTAGGTTCAGTCCCCAGCACAAGAAAGAAAGAAAAAGGAAGGAAGGCAGGAAGGAAGAGAGGGAGGGAGGGAGGGAGGAAGGGAGGGAAAGGAAAGGAAAGGAAAAGAAAGGAAAGGAAAGGAAAAGACAAGACAAGACAGGACTGGGTAAGAGTTACCTCCTTGATCTAGAGTGTACCTTAATGACAGAAATGGAGTAGAATGCCTGAGACCTCCTTTTGCTGATGTAGCATGACTCCAAATGAGAAGAAACAGTGAGTACAATATTGGGCTCAGACATAAAAAGATCATGTGCATGACACAGTGTTGAGGAGTGTTTTCTTCTGTTGTACATAGGGTTCCTATGAGTTGGCTTTGACTCAATGGCACCCAACAAAATAGTAACACACACACCTTGGGCCTGAGCTGTAAACTTAGGGAAAAGTAAAGTTATGCTAATGAAAGAATAGCAAGGTCATATTAATATAAGCAACCTCTTAGGTGTGATTTAGATTGTCAGGTCCAGGCTGAATGGGGTAGATGGTTTCCCAGGGTTCAAGAAGTCCTGCCAGATGCTATTACTTAAAGACATTAATGCTACCCATTTTAATTTCTCATTTCTAAGCATAAGTAAATTATTACAGTACTATTTGTGATTCAGTGAGTATTTATCTGGTGAACATACTGAGTGGTTGTGATTAGAGATCACTTTCTTGACTCTTGTGTGATTTGTACATGCAATGGATCATAATCTAAGTATAGGATTTATTTTTGAAGGGTAATGGATAATCATCTCTCCCAATTTTTAATCTCACTCATCTCTTCAAACCTATTCTCTATAGTTAATTATCTCTCTCTCCTTTCACTATGTTGCCCTGGCTGGCCTGAAACTTGATCCTTCTGTCCCCAAGTTTTGGGATTACAGGTGTATGCCATCGCCCTGCCTGTTGTTGTTGTTGTTACATGCAGTAGACTGGGATCCGACTCATAGTGACCCCTTATACAACAGATGAAACACTATGCAACTCTGTGCCATGCCTGCCACTATGTTAGTGCTTCTGTGCTAGTCATAGGGTTTTTAATGGCTGATTGTTTCAGGAGTGGGCTGCTAGGTCCTTCTCCCATTTTCTTGCCATGTAGGAGATTCAACCCAGGGCCACAGAGAGCACAGAGCAGCACTCTGTCTACTGAGCTAAACCCCAACCCCTCAGGCTATAGTTAGATCTTGCAAAGTGATTCCGTAAACTGCCAGTCCTCAGTTCTTTATTATAGAATTTAGCAGTGTTTCCTTTTCCTTTCTCCTTTTCCCTTCCCCTGTAGAATTAAAAAAATAATAATGCATTGAGGATGTTACATAATATCTTCTGTGGCATCTGTAGGCTCCCACAGGCAACATTCACATTTTTGTACTGGTAATATGAATTATGTCTACAGCCATACCCCCTGGTGTGCGATCCCATCTGATCTTGGAAATGAAGCAGGGTTGGGCCTGGTTAGTCCTTGGGTGGGAGATTGCCTGGGAATATCATTTGCTGCAGGCTTGAGAGAAGGACCTGGCAGCCCATTCCTGAAACAATCAGCCATCAAAAATCCAGTGCCAGACATGGCAGCGTCAGGTAATGCCTCATTCTGTTGTACAAGGGGTTGCTGAGTAGGACCTGACTGAGCAGCACCTAACACCACCACCACCACCACCACCACCACCATGAATTGTTAAATTGAGTAGGTAAAGAAAGACTTTTGTGAGTTTAGATGTTTTTTCCTACCCAAAGAGTTTTGAGTGGTTGGCTTATGATTAAACTTTAATTTTTAAAGAACTTTTTGGAATTCATAATGGATAATTAGGGATTAATCTGTAATCCATACTTTAAGCCTCAATCTTTAACATTTCAAAACCAAATAATGTTTATTATATAATTCATATTTTAGCTTCTTGACATCAGCTTTTTTTGAACTAGTTCAAGTACCAACGGCACCGTCATTTGTGAAATGATAAATATTTGCCAGTCTTTTGACTGTTCAATGATTGTAATAAATAACTTTTCTCCAAACTAAGGTAGTAATAAATAAAAGCAGTATTTTTTTCTATATGCCAAGCAGAGAGGCAAAAATAATTTAAAAAAGAAAAAAGCTAAAATCATTCAAGAGTCGGGAAAATTTGGTAATTGTTGTTATGGTTTCTGGTACTAAGTAGAAACATAGGAATCAAAAAGTGTAAGTACATTGTTAGTGCTCCTGTGTATTTCAGTATACAAGTAGAAGATTATAACGATATAAGTTAAAATTGCTGTTATGCTTGTGTTTATTGATGACTTTATTTCGTGTAATTTCTTAAATATGTGATATACAGTTTTATTTATAATTGTGAACTTTTACATAAAGCATATTCCTTTTCCTTATTTTTTTCCCACTTGAATTTAAGAAAGAAAAGGTTTTGAATTATGGTAAAAATAGAACCATTGATTGTTTATGGAAACCTAGAAGGATAGAGAACACTCTTTTTTAGTTAAAAAATAATTGGCTTTTTATAAGACATACAGGATGTCTTTTTTTTTGGTACATTGATTAAAGTTTTTGTGAGTATACTTTTTTTTGATTAACAGAAACAGTGAAAAGAGTGATTGGTCCACAATGGCTTTGATGGAGTTGGGCTAAAATTTAATTTGGGGGCACTCCCTGCTGTGAGGAGGATCAAGTATTTGAAGAACTCAAAGCTCGAAGAGATTAATGTGCATATGTTTTTGGTTTGCTAATTATAAACAATTTTTGGCTTTAAAACAGATTCATTAGAAAGATTTGAATAATACTGTCTTACTGCTTGATTCAGTACGTGCTTGAAAATTTAATACTGTGTTTTTTATTTGTTCTGAAACTTGTACTGGCCATTTTTCCTAACTGGGCCTGATGAGTGAGGTTTTCTCCTATATGGCTTTAGTTTTTTCCTTAATATCAGAATGTTGTGGGGTTATGGGTTAATGTTAGTAGGGGAGAGATGTTGAGGAGAGAATTATTATAATGGAAAACTTCAGGGTTCTCCTAATTCAAATTTATGTTTTGAATTTAGAATTCATTGAATATTTAAATATATCAGTCTTAGAAGTGCTTCATAACATGAAAATAATTACAACTTGAAGAGAATACAGAACTATAATTAATATTTCAACAAGCTTAATGCATAAATTATCCTGGGGGGTTACTTTGTGTCTAGAAAGGCAGAGATGACCAACAGAATGAGATCTTTTAAAGAACACGTAGGAAAGTTAAATAGCAGTATTTTGGGGAATAAAAATTGGATTCTTTTAAAATTTTACCATTTTAGAAAGAAAATCTCCTATAAATTATCATCTGATCCCTGTATTTTATGGACTGTTCTTACGTGCCATCGAGTCGAGTCCTGCCCGGAACGACCCTCATAGGGTTTTCAATGACTGATTGCTTTGAGAATGGATTGCCATATTCTTGTCCCGTTTGTGGTGCTAGGGATTGAACCCAGGGCCTAAGAGGATCAGTACATGGAAGCATGTAGGTACATGGAAGTACTGTACATGGTACAGTACATGGTAGGTACATGGAAGAACTGTAGGTATTTAGGGAATGCCCAAGTTATTAGTCTAGAGTACTGGTCCATATGCTTTTGTTTTTCAAAGGCAGAATAGTAAATATTTTAGGTCTTGTGGGCCATTAGGCAAAATCCGCTATTATAGTTTTTTGGTAATCATTTGTTTAAAAAAGAACAAAAAAAGAAAAAAAAACTTTTCAGCTCCCAGGCCTCCAAGACAGGAATTGGCTGACCATAGTTTGTGGGCACCTAGTTTGGAGCCTGGGGTAAACCTCAAAGCGGGGAAAAGGAAGGCAGATTCTACCCTAAATGAGTTTGTAATAGCACAGATATGGTGTCTTAGATTTGTCTCATTCTTTGTCCAGGATCTAGTCAAATACTGTAGTGCTGGAAGTCACAGCCACAAAGTTAAATAACTAAAACACAATGACTTCTAGGGATCTGATTGAAATTGCATTGATTTGTGTTTCTTTTTTTAAACTGTCATGTTAAAGAGATTAATTTCTTAATAAAGTTTTATAAGATGCACACGAATTTCATGGAAAAATTATAAGTAATGGATTGTGAGTAAACATCAACAAAACAAAAATTCTTACAACTGGGTCAGTGTGCAACCTCATAATAAAGGGAGAAAAGATTGAGGTTGTCCATGATTTTGCTTTACTTGGTCCTACAATCAACACTTGTGGAAGCAGCAGTCAAGAAATCAAAAGACGAATTGCTTTGGGAAAAGCTGTGGCAAAAGATCTTTTTAAAGTATTGAAAAGTAACGTCACATTGAAGACGAAGGTGTGCCTGATTCATGCCATGGTATTTTCAGTTGCATCATATGGTTGTGAAATCTGGACATTGAACAAGGGATACAGGAGAAGAATTGATGCTTTTGAATTACGGTGCTGGAGATGATTATTGAGTATACCATGGACTGCTCAAAGAACCAACAGATCTATCCTAGAAGAAGTGCAACCTGAGTACTGCTTTGGAGGCAAGGATGGCTAAACCGTGTCTTACGTATTTCGGACATGTAGTCAGAAAGGCCCAATCCCTGGCGAAGGACATCATGTTTGGGAGAGTGGCAGGTCAACAAAGAAAAGGAAAACCCTCCACTAGATGGATTGACACAGTGTCTGCAACAGTGGGCTTAAACATAAATAAGATCATGTACCTTGCACAGAATTAGGAAGTGTTTCACTCTGCTGTACATAGGGTCGGTATGAGTCAGACTCGACTTGATGGCACCTAACAACAACAACAACAACAACATACTTTAATTGTGGGAGAAGGATGAGGCAATCCAGTTGCAAAGCAATCCTGAAACAATTAGCCATTGGAGAGATAAAATAAATAGCAGAGAAGTATTGACAAAGTGCTGAACATGGCAGAGTGTCCGGGAGTGTTTCATTCTGTTGTACAGAGTTGCTATGAGTCGCACCCAACTTAGTAGTACCTAACAACATACTTTTTTTTTTTTTTTTGCAGTACTGGGAGTTGAACCCAAGGCCTTGTGCTTGCATGCTCTGCAAGTGCTGGACCACTGAGCTGCACCCTTAGCCCATTTTTTTAATTTACTTTTTGAGATAGGGTCTTGCTAAATTATGCTGCAGACTGCCTCTCCCTCCCAAGCCTCTGGGATTACAGGCATGAGCCACCGCGCTCGGCCTAACAACATACTTTTATTGATGTATAAATAATGTTTTAATTTCATTTTTATCTCTCTGCTAGTATATAGAACTGCAGTTGACTTTCATATGTTAAGTTAAATTTATCAAGCAACTTCACTAACTTTTACTAACTTGGTTAATTTGACTATGCTTCTTTGTGTCTTTATAGACTATCTTACCTTTATAATTAATGATAATTTTGTTTCTTCTGTTATCAATATTGTAATTATGTATTTCATAATGTGTTTTGGAATGTTATCTTCTGTTTTCTAGAATAGTTAAGCATAATTTTATTAAAACAGTTTCTTGAATATTTGTTAAGAACCAACCTGTTAAACTATGTAGGCTTGTTTTATTTCTTAGCAAGATTTTATACTAATTTTGTTAGTTACTAGTTAACTGTTAACTTTTTGTGTTTCTACTACATTTGCCTACAGTCATATAACCCTATAGTTGTTATCTGTAGTTAATACTTGATTTCATTTCTGATATTTATTTGTGCCTTCTCTTTTTTTTCTTCAATCAAATGTTGGTCAATGTATTAGTGATTTCAGAGAATAACATTTTAGCATTGTTGATCATCTCTAGTGTTTTTATCCCATTTTTAATACCAACTCCTGCTTGATTTTTTTGCTTCTTACTTTTACTTTCTTTAGGTTTATTCTGTTCTTTTATGTATAGTTGTCCCTTGGTATCCATGGAGGATTGGTTCCAGGTCCACCCCCATACCAAAATCTGTGGATGCTATAGTCCCTCATATAAAGTGGTATAGTACTATTTGCATAGAACCTGTATGTTGTTGCTGTTGTTAGGTGCCGTCGAGTTGGTATCCAACTCAAAGTGACCCTCATAGGGTTTTCAGTGGCTGAGTGCTTTGGGATTGTGTTGGGAGTGGATTGCCAGGTCCTTCTTCCATTTTTTGCGGTGCTGGGAATTGAACTCGGGGCCTCGGAGATTGCAGCGCAGCACTCTACCCACTGAGCTAAATCCTAGCCCTTAGAACCTGTATACATCCTCCTATATACTTTAAATCACCTCTAGATTACTTATAATACCTTATACAATATACAGTAATTGGTATGTAAATACTCGCTATACTGTATTTTTAGGTAATAATAAAGGAGTTTATACATGTTCAGTGCAGATGGAGTCCCCCCCCCCAAATATTATTGACCCATGGTTGGTTTGTATGCATAGATGCAGAAGCCATAGATAGAAAAAAACAACTGTATACGCATGTATATATGCAGAAAAACATACCTAAATCACTACAAAATGTTTTATACAGTCTTTGTCCAGACAACCATCTAGTCCTTAGGTACTTTTTTTAAGGAAGTTCTGTCTAGACACTTCACCCTTTTTTGTTTTTGTTCTTGTTATTGCTTTAAAGAGACCAACTCAGTTACCTTAAAGAATGTCCCATTTTCCAGCTTTGTTTTATTTTTTTCTTTTGGTATTGTTCGTTTCTCTCACCACTGTAGTATTACTCTGAAAGTTAACTATCAACCATTTGCTTAATGGTTTTTAATGCATTCCTGGCTTCATTTCATCAAGGCCTGGAAAATTTATTTAAAAAATTTTCTCCCCTGTATACACATTTTCCCTCTTGGGGAATATTTCAGGGTAAATTATAGACAGCATGACATTTCTATCCTTAATATTCTGCATATGTTTCTATAAAATAAGAATATTTTCTAAAGTAACTATAATGTCTTTATCATCAAGCCAAATTAACAGCATCATATTTTATTCATTCAAAGATGCATGTATTTTTCTTAGTTTAATTTCTCCAATTAGGATGCCTAATGTCATGGCATTTTAAATCTCTGTAGGTTAGCTGGTAGTTATGATGTAGTTGTCAGTGCATATTCACCCTTGTTTTTTCTCTTGGCATGAGTAGACAACCATAACCTGTTGTTTCAATAGTTTTTTGTTTAAGGACCACTGGAGGAAGAAATACGAGTTTTGGTTGCTGCTTATAATCTTTTTTTTTTTTTTTTTTTTTTTTTTTTCTTCACTTTTTTGAGACAGGGTCTGGCTAAATTACGCAGACTGCCCCTGGTCTCGAACTTGCGATCCTCCTGTCTCTGCCTCCCAAGCTGCTGGGATTACAGGTGTGCGCCACCGCACCCAGCATTGTTTATAATCTTTTTATTTACACCTTCTGGTAAGATTTAAAAAGTGACAGCATAAAAACCAGCAAAATGAGATTTATAGACAACAATGAATAAGAAATGCTACACCAGTGTTTTGTTTGTGACAGATGAGGTCTCACTATAGAAATGGTGTGGAACTTGTACTCATCCTACTTCAGCCTCTTAAGTAGCTGGTATTATAAATGTGAGCTACTGTGCCTGGTTTCACCACTATTTTTTGGTCCTGACATGGATATTGTGTGGAAAAGCATGGACGAGAGTGTGGATGACAGAAATGCAAAGTGAAATATGATAAAATGTTATCTTTCACTGCTTTAAAATAGTTTTAAGGGCTGATTTTAAGTGTAAGCACAATTTAATTTGAAATGATTTTTTCTTTCTTTGTAGTACATAAAATATGCATCTTAAATTTGATCAACTCTTAGGTTCAGTGATAATATAATTCCATAAGTTTGTTTCTATGAAAATTATTTTGTTCTTGTTCTTCTAATGTACTATTATTATGTAAACAATTCTTGGTTATTTTCTTTTATACTGTTTCCATTGAGTTCTGGCTTTACTGGATGCTTTTGAAAAGTTACTTGTTAGTGTTTCTTTTGGTATTTATTATTTAGCTTATTTCTCTATCCCCTGTACTTCTTTTAACTGAAAGGTAACTACCAACCATCTTTTGAAAGCTCTTTTGAAACTTTTACATCTCTTCT
>VMDO01021891.1:0-28185 GCA_007922755.1 Pedetes capensis | reverse complement strand
GGGCCGGGTGACGGGCTCGCTGCCGGTCACTCTTCCACGTGCACTCATTTGAGCGTTCACCCTACACCATTCAGCCCAGAGAGGCGAGGCTGGGCCAGGAGAGAGTTTGGGGTGCCCATCTCCCGCACGAGAGCACCTGTAGGAGAGCCAGATGGCTCCCGCCAGAGGGGGGCCTCCATAAACCTGCTGCTCTCGCAGCGGCCCCTCGAGGACCCCGGCGACCTCATAAAACTGCTGCCTAATTAACGTCCGCGCGGTTCCAGGCAGGCCTGACTCTGCGGGCCCTGGGTGACCGGGATGTGTGTGTGCGCATGCGCACGCTGTCCTCCTACCAGCCTGAAGAGGAGAGGGCAGGGCTGGGGGAGAGGGTCCCTCGGAAGGACCTGCAGGCGGGGTGGGCTTGGGAGACCCCCAGGCCAGCAGGGTCGGGACAGGTGTGTGCAGCTGCCAGGAGCCGGGACCCTGGAGTGGGCCGGGCCCGGGTGCCAGTGCGCGCTTCCTCGGCCCG
The DNA here is from genome assembly GCA_007922755.1 of Pedetes capensis. NCBI lineage: Eukaryota > Metazoa > Chordata > Mammalia > Rodentia > Pedetidae > Pedetes > Pedetes capensis. Next base: position 27,677 of record VMDO01021891.1, on the reverse strand, counting down.
CTCCTGTAGACCGGGAGGGTTCTGCAGGGACCAGCAGGGCCTTCCGCAGCCCTGCGCCTTCATGCATTTTGGAGGCTCGAGGCTGCTCCGGCATCCCACGGCGCCCTTTCTAAGAAGTTCCCTGGGCCGGCCTCTCACCCACCGCGGGACACCTCCCCTCTATTTTGGCTGCACATGTGCCGCCTGTGGCCTGTGGCACCCCAGTTGTTTCTCAGAAAGGTGGCACTCCACGGCCTCCTAGGCATCCTTCCTTTCACCCTTGCATTTTACCAGCGAGGGCTCTGAGGCTCTGAGAAATTGCCAGACTCTCTCAAGCAATTGGGGACCAGAGAGGGGGCCCGGCAGCCAAGTGTCCCTAGGGGGTGATCCTGAAGCTTGGCAAGGGGAGTGAAGCTCTCTGCAGTGTGCGACTGTTAAAATATGGAAGCAAACAACTCTTTTTTTTCATTGGAAATTTTTAATGTACACCTTAATGTGATTCATTCTGACATGGCACAGGCCTCCTATTTTCAGCCACCCATGTATGGCATTTTCACTGTAGCATCCCTGAACAGAAGGGCAACTGGGTCGCTTGTGTCATTGCTGTTCTTAGGTGCCATCCAGTCGGATCTGACTCACAGCGACCCTGTGTACCACAGAACACCACACTACCTGACACTGTGCCACCCACACGATCTTTTTATGTTTGAATTCATTGTTGCAGCCACTATGTTTCTTCTCATTTTGAATTGTGCCACGTCAACAAAAGGAGGTCCCAGGGCTTTCCTCCATTCCCATTGACTGTACTTTGAGGAGGCAACGCTTCCTCAGTCGTTTCTTGAATGCCTTCCAGCCCAGGGCATTCATTTCCTGGCACTCTATTTGACCGTCCTTCTCTGCTATTCATAGGGTTTTCAATGGTTGATTGTTTCAGGAGTGGGCTGCCAGGTCCTTCTCCCCAGTCTGTCTTAGTCTGGAAGCTTGGATGAATCCTGTCCACCATGGGTGGCCCTGCTGGTATCTGAGACACCTCGGGCATAGCTCCCAGCATCACAGCACCATGCCAGCCGCCACAGCACAGCCGGCAGCTATGTTGGGGAATCTGTGAGATGGGTGCTTTCCTGCCTGGCTCATCTCCTGAGCCTAACGTCTTCAGGACTTGTGCCCACCAGAGCACAGCCTCTTTGGACTCTAAACCCCATCTGCCCTGGAGGTTCTCCTCCCAGCCCACACTGCCAGACCTCTGGTGGCTCCTGGCTGCTGGCAAGAGGTGGCTCGGCCCTGCAGCCCTCCAGTGCTGCTGGCACCGGCAGGTCAGGGCACAGCGCCAGCCTTCTGGGGCTCTTTGCCGTTGCTCCCTCTTTGCTCTGGGGCTGGTTAGCAACCCGTGGTGGATTCCTTACTTTTGCTTTATTCGCACAGGAAGAACGTGGACTCGAGGCCGTGGAAGGAGAAAGTTACTGACAGTGGGGATTTTCACGCCCTCTTTACGACTCCAAGGTGTGGGGTGGCTTTACGTGTATTTCCTGGGTTTCCCATAAGGCAGCATTAAGTATTTTAGAGAAAATAGTTTTATAGGGCTGGCCTGATGCCAAGCTTTGAAACAGTTTGGCTGCTGGGTTTTCCCATGTCCCCTAGGACCACGGCGACACTTTTCCTGCCAGCTGCAACAGCGGCTGGGCGTGAGGACTGGGTGGCACCTGTGTGAGGACAGCAGTGGCCTTGTCCTTCCTTCCAGGCTTCTAGAAGATTCTTTTCCTAATGTTCCCACAAGACACACTTGCCCATGTGTTGAAGAGTTTTCCCTACATTTTCTTTTAGTTGTTTAAAAGTTTCTGGTTCTACATTAAGATCGTTGATTCATTTTGAATTGATTTTTGTACTGGTTGAGAGACAGTGATCTATGTTCATTCTTCGACATGTGGGTATCCGGTTTTCCAAGCAACATTTGTTGAAGAGGCTATCTTTCCTCCAACATATGTTTTTGGCACCACTGTCAAAAATCAATGACTGTAGCTGCATGGTTTATTTCTGAGTCCTCTAATCTACTCTGTTGATCTTCGTGTCTATTTTTGTATCAGGGTGTTCTGTTACCATATCCCTGCAATGTAATTTTAGTCAGGTACTGTGCCTTCTGCATTGCTCTTTCTGCTCAGGATTGCTTTGGCTATTTGGAGTGTTTTGTGTTTCCATATGACTTTTAGGATTGTTCTTTCTGTTTCTGTGATATACATCACTGGAATTTAGATGGGGATTGCACTGAATTTGTAGATCACTTTTGGTAGATTTGCCATTTTTGCAACATTAATACTACCTGTCCATGAGCAAGGAAAATCTTTCCATTTTCTGGCATCATCTTCAATGTCTTTCTTTAGTGTTTTGAAGTTTTCATTGTGTAGGTCTATTGGCTCCTTGGTTAGTTTTATTCTTAGGGGTTTTTTTCTGTTTTTGAGGCTATTGTGAATGGGATTTTTGTTTTGGTTACTTTCTCATCCTGTTCATTGTTGATATATAGAAATGCTACTGATTCTTGAATACTGCTTTTGTATCCTGCTACTTTGCTGAAAGTACTTATCAAATCTAAGAGTTTTCTGGTAGAGTCTTTTAAGTATAGGATCATATTATCTGTAATATGGATAATTTGACTTCTTGGTTCCCAACTTATACCCCTTTTATTTATTTCTCTTGCCTTATTATTCCAGCTAGAACTTCAATCACTATATTGAATAAGATTAGAGAGAGTGGGCATCCTGTCTCATTCCTTATTTTAGAGGAAATGCTTTCAGTATTTGAATGCACAATGCCTGGCATGTAGCAGTCTCGTGATAAATAGCGGGCATGGTAGAAACAGAAAGGGTGGTCATAGTAGCAACAGAGTAATAGAAAATAAACTTACTCTTTGCCAATTGTTTATTTCAGCTGGCTGTGAGTCTGGCACCAGACTGGGTGTTAAAGACACCATGAACCACATAGGCAAGATGCCTTCCTTCAAGAGATATGTGGGGTGGATATGAAAAAGTAAAACAACATGGATAATTGAGACTGTGAGGCTGTGATAAGCAAGAGGAAGCACTGGGCATAGTCTAGGGTGATTACCAGGGACTTGAGCTTGCCTCTGAGCTGCGAGAGGTAGGGCCAGGAGAAGGCTGCCAAGAAAATCTAGGGGAAAGAGGCTGATGCATGCGAGGCAGAGGGAAGGGGCCCGAGGGGATAGCTCAGCGAGCCTGGAGGGCGGTGGGGAGAGGTGGGCTGGAGGTAGTTAGCAACCAGAGAAAGTGTTTGGCTTGTATGTGTTTTAAGTGCAATGGAAATCCACCCTAAGGGGTTGAAGTGGGAGATGACATGATCCGATTTATGCTTTAAAAATGAGCTTAAAAATCAGCAACAGAAAAATAGCCCATGAAAGCATGTGCAAAGGACCTGAATGGAAATTTTCCCAAAGAAGGTAATCAGATGACCAATAAGCCCATGAAAAGATGCTAAGCTAATTATGGGGGAAATGGAAATCAAAACTACAGTGAGCTAGCCCTCCATGCCCATTTGGATGGTACTATTAAAAAACAAAAAAACAAAAAAAAACAAACAGTAGCCAGCCGCGGTGGCACGCACTTGTCATTCCAGTGGCTCGGGAGGTGGAGGAAGGAGGATCGCAAGTTCAAGACCAGAGGCAGTCTGTGTCACTTAGCGAGACCCTGTCTCAAAAAGTTAGAAAAGGGGGGGGCTGGGGGTGCAGCTCAGTGGTCCAGCACTTGCAGAGCACGCAAGCACGAGGCCCTGGGTTCAACCCCCAGTACTGCAAAAAACAAGCAAACAAGAAAACCCCCCAAAACAGTAAATAACAATTATCAGGAAAGGTATGGAGAAATTGGGCTCTCGTGAATCGTTGGTATGAATGTAAAATGGGGCATCTGACCCGAACGGCAGAGTTCACCAAAAAATTAAACCTAGTGTTATCATACAATACAACAATTCCATTTCTGAGAATATGCTCAAAAGAATTGACAGTATGGACTTAAAGAAATATTTGTACATCGATATCATAGCAGCATTGTTCACACAAGGCAAAATGTGGAAGTGACAGGCAGGAATCAGGTGATGTGTGCCTGTGACGGAGAAACTGACCCAAGTAACCCATAGAAGGAAACATTTATTGAGAGGCTCATGGTTAGAGGATCCATCCACAATGGTGCTGGGGCAGGTGTCGTGGCAGCATGTGGCACAGCCTATGTCAGAGGACCTTACATCTTTGTGATCAGGAGATAGAAAGAGACCGGAGCCATGGGTCTGGGTGAAACCTTCAAAGACCTCCTCCCAGTAAGTCAGTTCCACCAAGCCACAGCCCACATCCCAAGAGTCCAAAATCGCCATCACCTGGAGACCAAACATTCAAATACATGACTTTTAGGGGACATTTAGATCCAAACCATAACCACACAAATGACTATTGAGTGGTAGACAAACAAAATGTGGTCAATCCAAGGCTGATTAATATTCAAGTAAAATTAATATATTTAAGGAATATTGTTGTTAGGTCCCATCGAGTTGTGTACGACTCATAGCGACCCTCATGGGATTTTCAATGGCTGAGTGTTTTGGGATTGCCTCGGGAGTGGATTGCCCGATCCTTCTCCCATTTTTGTGGTGCTGGGAACTGAACCCCAGACCTCAGAGACTGCAGTGCGGTGCTGTACCAACTGAGCTAAATCCAAGCCCCTAAGGGCTTAAAAAGCAGGGACTTTCTGACATGTTACAATAGGGACGAACCTTGACATTATACAAAGTAAAACAAGCTAGTCACAAAAGAACAACTATTATAAACAGTTATAGGAGGTACATGTTGTTGTTGTTGGGTGTCATTGAGTTGGTATCCGACTCATAATGATCCTAAGCACAACAGGCAAAACACTATTATCAGTGCTTCTCTGCTGTTCATAGGGTTTTCAATGGCAGATTGTTTTTTGGGAGTGGGTTGCCAGGTCCTTCTCCCAAGCCTCCAGCCCCTGGTGTTCCCAGGTGGGCTCCCATCCAAGGACTAACCAGGCCTGACCCTGCTTAGTTTCTAAGCTCTGACAGGATTGGATGCCACAGGGCTATGGCTTCAGGCAGGAGGTACACAGAGTTGTCAACTTCAGAGACTGAAAGGAGAATAGACATTGTCTGGGATTGGAAGGAGGGAGAGATGAGGAGTTAGTGTAATGGGTACAGAGTTTCAGTTGAAAGAACAAAAAGTCCTAGAGGTGGATAATCATGGTTGCCCAACCCTGGGAGTATTCTTAAAGTCACTGAATTCACTGTACAGTTAAAAATGGTAAGAATAAGGGCTGGGGATGTGGCTTTGTGGTAGGTCATTGCGTATACGCTGTCCAAACTGCAATGGCTTTGTAAATCAGAGGGGTGGTATTAATGATGCCCCTGGACAACAGGATAGAGGGAGATGGCCCTGTGCAGGTTAGCATGGACAAGCACCGCCCTGGGCACTCAGCAGCAACTGCTTAAATACAGGGCATTTCTGGGATCCTCCCTCACTGAGTCTCTTCCTTAGTCACCCGCCCTGTATTTTTATGCATTTGCTTCGAATCAGATTGCAGCGTTTTGGATAACTAAAAGGAATACCCAACGCTTTCATTTTCCACACACGTTACAAATAACGAAATGCTTTTTCTGAGCTTCAGTCTTTCCTCTTGGGGTCTTGCAGAAAGAACTATCCAGGATGATGGGATGGCAGATAAAGCATAAAACATCAGAGCGCACATCCCGGATCCTAATGGACTTTCTACCCCACACATGGTCTATACCTTGCAGACTTGTGGGTCTGTGAGCACAATTCATTGGATTTTCAGCAGAGGACTTTGAGGGTGGTAAAAACCGCAGAGCCAGACGTGGTGAACCTGGTTCACCGGACGTGGTAACCCTCCCTCCATAGTGGCCCGGCCCACCCTTTTCTGCTTCCCTCTATTTGTTGGCTGGCAGAAGGGTGGAGTTGCAATGGCAGTCAGAGAAATGTGGTCCTCTTGTTCTATGTTGTTGTTGTTGTTGTTGGTAGGTGCCATCAAGTCGTGTCTGACTCATAGCGACCCTCATAGGGTTTTCAATGGCTGACTGTTTCGGGATTGCCTCGGGAGTGGATTGCAGGTCCTTCTCCCATCTTGTTCTATAAGCCACCTTAATTATTACCCCCCTGTCTACCTGTCTTCTCTCTAGTCTCTCCTCCACCAAAATCCCATTGCTCTTGATTTCCCAATGAAGGTGGCTTCATCTTTCCAAGTTCTACGTCCCTGTGCCTTCAAAGATTCGGCTTGCCTTTCACAAATTTTGGGGTCATCGCCCCCTCTTTCCTTCCACATGTCACCTGCTGGAGTCCATCTGTGCTCTCCCTGGATGGGCCAGGGCTTCATGGGCCGGAGACCCCAACTGGAGAGTGGGCACCTCACGTTCCCTTCAAAGAATTCTCTTGCAACTTTAACTTGCTTGTAACCCAGGCTCTGCTGTGTGCATGCTGGGGACTGTCAGTTTGCAGTTAGAGTTCAATAAATCCTGTGGCCTCCAGTTGGCCCCCAGGGTATTGCCGCCCACCTCATAAAACTATTACTTAATTAAGTACAGCTTATACAGTTGGCAGCCTCTGCTTCTGGCCAGAACACCAGACCTGAGCTGGGCCGAGTCTGTGTCTGGGGCTGGGGCCCCCTCCCAGGCTGCGGAGGGAGGCTCCGCCAAGGTGAAGGGCAGGTCTTCGGGGTCATGGAGAACTCTCACGATCTCTAGAGAGACCCCCACGTGCCGTCAGAACTCGGAGCTCACAGGGCTTGTGTTTGATAAACTGTGTTTTATAGATGCGACATGATTAAAAATAAGTAACAAAGAAATCCGTCTTTGATGGGAAGAAGGCCAGTTCAATGTTCATTTAGAAATGCTATCTAATACAGATTGAGCACCTCTTGTCGCTAATGTTTGGGACCGAAAGTGTTTTGGATTTTGATTTTTTTAAAATTTTGGGATATTTACATAAGCATAGTGAAATATCTTGGTGATGCAACCGAAGTTTAAACACAAAATTCATTTATGTATCATATATGTATATGTTGTTGTTGTTGTTAGGTGCTGTCAAGTCGTGTCCGACTCATAGAGATCCTCACAGGGTTTTCAATGGCTGATTGTTTCAAGATTACCTTGGGAGTGGATTTCCATGTCCTTCTCCCATTTTTTGTGGTGCTGGGAATCAAACTCGGGACCTCAGAGACTGCAGAGCAGTGCTCTACCAACTGAGCTAAATCCCAGACGTGTGTGTGTGTGTGTGTGTGTGCATGTGTGTGTCTATATATATATATATATATATATATATATATATATATATATATGATATGGGCTGGGATTTAGCTCAGTTGGTAGAACGCTGTGCTGCAGTCTCTGAGGTCCCCAGTTCAATTCCCAGCACCGCAAAAATGGGAGAAGGGCCTGGCAGTCCACTCCCAAGGCAATCCCAAAACAGCCATTGAAAACCCTATGAAGGTTGCTATGAGTCTGATACTGACTCGACGGCACCTAACAACAACAACAACAACAACATATATATATTATGTACATGGCCTAAAGGTAAGTTTGTGTAACATTTTAAATAATTTTGTGCAAGAAACAAAGTTTCCACTTGGGTTATCAATTCGGTACTCAAAAAGTCTTGGAGAATTTCAGGTTTGGGGCATTCGGATTAGGGACACCTGACCTGTATGCCCTTTGCTTTGACAGAGCTTTGAGCAAAGGGGACTCTGAAATTTAGACCCCAATCATTTGAATAAAAAAATACAGCTCCGAACTTTTCTAGAGGTAGTAGTAAATGACGCTGAATGTCAGTGACTTCGGATGCCGATTTCTGAATCTCAGTCACAGGAAGGTACTGTATGATTAAAAGTTGTTCGGAAGGAGGCTCATGAGATAACTGGAAAGTCACATGACTGGGGGGACTTGGGGCTGGATTAGGGGCTGGATTAGGGGCTGGCAAAGGGCAAATTACAAGCATCACCCTGACAATCTTGGACCATATGATCGATCCTGTTTTTCAGTCAATGAAGTTGAGCCTTAATTTAGTTTTAATGCAAAAAGAGACTTCTGCCTGGGTTATCCAGAAGATTCTTTTACATGTATGAGGACCTTTTAAGATATTGTAAATGCTCTTTTCAGCTGGGCCTGTAGCTCAAGGGGTTAGTGCTTGCACAAACCCTCTTGTCACTGTAAAGCAAAGCATGCACAGGGGGAAGGACTTGAGCTTTGGAGTCAGATATCCCTGGACTGTTATCCTAGGGTGGGCTGGGATTTAGCTCAGTTGGTAGAGCACTGCACTGCAGTCTCTGGGGTCCTGAGTTCAATTCCCAGCACCGCAAAAATGGGAGAAGGACCTGGCAATCTACTCCCAAGGCAATCCTGAAACAATCAGCCATGGAAAACCCTGTGAGGGTCTCTGAGTCAGATACCGACTTGAAGGCACCTAATAACAACAACAATTTATCCTAGGGTAGCTGTGAGTCAGACCCAATGCAAGGCACCTAACAACAGCAATCCTAGTTCTGCTACATTGTTGCTCATGTGACTTAAAAACTACTTCTCTAAACCTCACCTCCCTGATTTAAAAATGACATTCATTTCTTACCTTGGCAAGGCTTAGATGAAGGGTCACATAAAGAGCCTTTCCTCAGTTCACCCAATGTGTGTGGCACAAAATGAACTTTCCAAGAATTATTTTTGAGAATGCAGTAGAGGGTTGGAAGTTTAGCTCAGTTGGCAGAGTGCTTGCTTAGCATGCACTGAGGCCTGGGTTTGATCCCTAGGACTGAAAAACAAAAACAAAAAAACCAAACAAACAAAGAATGCAGTGGTCTGTTCCTGTCACCCTGTCTCCTAGGTGGAGGAGGAATTGGCTGTTCTGCCTGGCTCTCCCATCTTGCACTGAGGGCAGGAGATGTGGCGGGAGAGAGCGCGCCATTTTTGAGAAGCAGCACCACCAGTGTTTTGGGTCCAACTACTGTGCCCTGTCCCTCATGCCACAGCGCTGGGTGGGAGCCATCCTGGGTTGTGGTGAATGACAGCATTGGAGCAGGCTGAACAGCTGTGTGAAGTTCAAGGTTCTCCTGAAGAATCCTGGTGTTATTACCTTCATGTCTCCAGTCATAGATAGTGGTGGGTGGAGTCCATGAAGTGCACTCAGTCAATGAGTGTCCTCCCATGTACTGGGGCCTGTAGACAAAATCATTAAAGGGATGGAAATCATAAAAAAAACCCAAATGGGAATTATGAAGTTGAAAAGCATAAAAATAAAGAAATAAAATCACCAGAAAGGCTCCACATGGATTGATTTGCTAGAATAAAAGAATCAGCCAACTGTGAAGGGAGGTAGAGCTTACACAACCTAAATGACAGAGTGAAAAAGAATAAGGAAAAACGAACAGCCTCAGAAATACCGATCGCAAGCACATTGTTCTCTTCTTTATGTGAGTTCCAAAAAGACCATGGAAAGAAGGTCTTTCTCTGCAGAGCAGTTAAAGCGGGATTATTTTAGCAACTCTCTTGTTTTGTTAGGTGCCTTCTAGTCAAATCCGACTCATAGTGACCCTAAGTACAACAGAATGAAACGCTACCCAACACTGTACCATGCACACCATCTTTTTTATTTTTGAGCCTGTTGGTGTAATCACTATATTTCTTCTCATTTTGAGTAGTGCCACATCAGCAGAAGGAGGTCTCAGGGGGGCTTTACTCTGTTCCTATCATTAAGGTGATCTTTACTTTGAAGAGGCAATGCTTCCCCAATCTTCTCTTGAATACCTTCCAACCTGGGGGACTCATTTTCCAGCACTATATTTGTCAGTGGGCTAGGATTTAGCTCAGTTGGTAGAGCACTGTGCTGCAGTCTCTGAGGTCCCGAGTTCAATTCCCAGCAGTGCAAAAACGGGAGAAGGACCTGGCAATCCACTCCCAAGGCAATCCCGAAACAGTCAGCCATGGAAAACCCTATGAGGGTCATTATGAGTCAGACACGAGGCACCTAACAACAACAACATATTTGTCAGTACTTCTCTGCTATTGTGAATGGGGTGTGTGTGTGTGTGTGTGTGTGTGTGTGTGTGTGTGTGTGTGTATGTGTGTGTTTGTCACAACATTTTGTCTTTTTGGCCCTTAGGGGCAGAACATGCTGCTGGCTTTCTTCTGTCCTGGTCTCCTTCTGCCTACTACTTTTCCACTTTTATCTTAGATGTACTTCTAAATTCATTGATCTTATCTAAAATTCTCACCCTTGGTGAATGTATCCATGCCCATGACTTCGATTTTCATTTCAATGGCCATTGCTCTGAGTTCCAAGGGGGCATGGTAATGTGTTTGTTTACTAAGGTGTATCTAGACCATAGTGTGCAGAGCCTGCTATGCGGGAGTGTCATCGCTGATTGGGGGAAGCCCGCCTGCTGTCAGGGCTCCTCTCTTCTTACACAGTTCACTGTGGGGTCTGTGCTCCATCTGGTTATCTTGTATCGACGTCATTGTGCTGTGTGGTTATCCGGTGCCGGGGCCTAACTTTATCACTCTCAAGCACACATGTCACCCTCCCCTGGGGCAGTCCCAGGGGGGCTTAGATTGCATCGGCTTTATGGGGTGTCACAGCATTTCACACTTCATGTCTTACACACAGTTTCTCTCATTATTATATTCCTATTACAATCATTTCTATCCTTTATTCACACCTGGGTATTCCTTACACACTCAGGCCTATTCCTTACAGGGAGGAACTCAGGATCCATCTGCCATGTAAACATCATTTCCAGTCTTTCTTATGCCCCAGACACATTGTTCAACCCTGTGCTCAACGCCTCCAGCCTGATGTTTTGCAGGGACTTTAAACCTGGCAGTTCCCAGTCTGATCATCGCGGCCTCAGGCCAGTGTGTCCCCCTCCACGATGCGCATGATGGGAGCCATTGTTCATGCCATCTCCCCAAGTCAGACTCCATTCTTCCCACTACCCCGCTTGACACGTCAAGCCACTGCCCCGTCTCTGTGGCTTCTCCTTCGCGAACATGCCTCGGACCTGTCCACCTCTCTCCATCCCCACTGGCCACACTCGGAGGCACAGCCACCCCCTCTTCCCACTGCAGTGGAATGGGGCCTCCGATCCTGCTCCTCACCAGTCCACTTTCTCCTCTGCCACCAGGGTGGAACGTTAAAACTGCCATCTGCTCATCACTGTGGCCGCAAACTTTCCGTGGTCTCCCAGTCTCTGAGGATATGACTTTTCCTGCATTTTTTTGGCTGGGATGAATGGTCAGAGGTACTCCTGTAGGCTGAATAAACACACACACATGTAGGCAGGTGCCTGGACACACGCACACTTTAGTGGGTTAGAAGACACTACGATAAGGAATAGATGAGGGCCAAGGAAGGAGGTCAGGGGCACAGTGTCTACAAAGCATGCACAGGGCCCTGGGTTTGATCTATAGCACCAAAGTTGGGGAGCAGACAGGAGAAATGAATAGGATAAAGATAAAGAAGTGAGGTGCGGTGACTTGGATGTGGTCTGTCCCCTAAAGACTCATGTACTGGAGGTTGGGTCCCCAGTGTGGCAGTACTAGGAGGTGGTGGAGCCTTTAAGAGGCGGAGCCTAGTGTGAGGTGTTTAGGTCATTGCCATCCTGCCCTCAGAAGGATTAGCGTTGGTCTCTAAGCATCAGTTCTGTGTCCTTTGGAGAGTGGGTTGTTATAGCGGGCATGATGGCATGCACCTATAATCCTAGCCACGGGGGAGTCTGTGACGGGAGGAGCACAGGTTTAAGGCTAGTCTGGACTATGTAGTGAGAATCTGTTGTCAAAAAAATATACCTCGGTCCATGCACTTGATCTCCTCTTCATGCTGCCATTTTCCTCTGGGCTTTCCTGCCATATTGTGACACAGCTAAGGGGCTCTTGGTGGCGGCAGAAGAGATGGGGCCACCCAATCTCAGACTTTCAGCTTCCCAAGCCATGAATTAAATAAACCTCTTGTCTTTCTAAAATACCCAGTCACAGGTATTTTGTTATAATAACAAAAAATGGACTAATACATAAGGTAAAGAGTAAGCTCAGTTCTCATCAGTTCCTAACCCCCTCGCCCACTCTAGTGTCTTCCTACTGCAGCCTGGAGCATTTTTAGGTCCTGAATGTTCTGTAATGTTACATGGTGGGGTGGGTGTTTCCTCCAACCTCAATGAGACCTCTTCTCTTGGAAACATTCCCCTCCCTTCTTTGAGCCCAGCCTTCAGGGCTCATCCTAAATATTCCTTCTTCAAGGAAAGGATATTTTCTGACACTCCCTCCCTCTCCAGATCTTAGCTCAGGTTACCCCAACCCACCTCAATTAACTTTCACAGTATGACGTACTACTTACAGAACAGTACCTCTTTTTTTTTTTCTCCAAGTGGGCAGGGACCATATATGTCTTTTCTACTACCCCATTCAGAGTGCCTGGCAAAAGACATGCGATAAATACTTGCTAACTTACCACACCTTTTCTGCATAATGGTCAAGCTTATTAACTTAAACCAATGAAGATAAAAGCATTGCCTCTTGATGGAAAAAATAATTATTTGGCAGTGTGAAACTGAGTTTGAACTGCGAGCTCGGTTTCCAAGAGGACCATATCTCATACAGTTCAAGAGGACATTTATAGAATCATAAATTCACGTGCACTTAATGCTAACTATTTAAAAAGTCACACAGTAACTTTAGTACATCATAAATGTCTACATTAAACAGCCCTAGGGTTCCTGAGATAAATGAGATCTTAGGACCAAATTGAAAATTAAATTGTACAATAATGCAATATATAAATTCTGGCCATACTATTTTTTTACCTTAGTTGAAAATGTATTTTTCTCATGTGGTTTGATATATTTAGAGTACCAATATAACTGGGGTTCTCATGTGATTTTATCCAGCTGGATATATTATACAAAATATTAACACCTGGAGAAATCTTTTTTCATGATGACTTTGTTAACTGTAACCATGGTAGACCAACATTGCTGTTGTTGTTGTTAGGTGCCGTGGAGTCATGTCCGGCTCATAGTGACCCTCATAGGGTTTTCAATGGCTTATTGTTTCAGGATTGCTTTGGGAGTGGATTGCCACATCCTTCTCCCATTTTGCCATGCTGGGGATTGAATTTGGGTGCTCAGAAAGTATGAAGCAGTGTTCTACCAATTGAGCTAAACCCCAGCCCTAGATCAACGTGGAGCTCCAGATATTAAGCCAAAGATGTGTCTTTCTATCAGTTAGCTTTGTTATTGTTTTATCTCTGCAGGGCCCAGGTCTGTATTTTATTTGCTATCTTCTCTCACAATAATCGATTCTTAGAAATCCTGTTGATTGTGACCCTGTCTCCCCATAATGTCTTCCGGAGTTGTCCAGCCTGTACCTCCCTTATCTGGCTAAGGCCCTGCATTTCGTGCCCAAGCAGCTGGCGTGATCAGCAAGCCTTAAATAATGAACATCTGGTTTAGCTCAGTTGGTAGAGTGCTGCTCTGTGATTTCTGAGGCCCTGGGTTCAATCCCCAGTACGGCAAAAATGGGAGAAGGACCTGGCAGCTCACTCCTCACACGATCCTGGAACAACCATCCATTGAAAACCTATGAATAGCAGAGAAGGACTGACATAGTGCCAGGCATGGCACAGTGTTGGGGAATATTTCATTCTGTTGTATATAGGATTGTTATGAGTTGTACCCAAGTCAATGGCATCTAACAGCAATAACAGCTATGATTTGCATGTGGCCCCCAAAGTTCATGGGTAGAAGCCTCCTGCCCCGTGCAGCAACGTTGGAAAGTGTCTTGTGTGATCTCTTACCTGATGTGTCCCCTTGGTCTTAGCCTTTGCAGCCTCTGGGACTGAATGAAATAACTCTGTTCTTTATAAGTTACCTAACCTCAAGTGGTCTATTACAGCAACACAAAACAGACTAAGACAATATCCAAATCTGGGGCCACCACATTCAGAATTCTAGTCTCTCTCTTTGCATTTCAGAGGACATGGCATGGTCAGGGAGAGGTGGCTCCCGCCTCTGTTGGCCAAGCTGCCCTATTTGGTTTCTCTGGCACTCAGGCAGAGGCCAGTGGTCACGTGGTAGCTCTGTATATGAGTAGGAAGGAGACAAGCCCGTGGGAGGGAGGTCCTACAGAGATGTGACCACCAGGGGGCTTTAACATGTCCTGGCTGTGGAGGCCATGGGACAGCCAAGCTGGAAGCCTTTGGTTCTTCTCCATTGAGCTGATTATGTGAGGAGCAGAATTGCGCAGCCTCAGAACATGCAATCATGATGATGCTGTGCCCCATGCTCTGTTAATACCTCGTGTGATCCACACCCCCATGCCTCAAGGAAGGGCTGATGGGCTCCAGTTTAAAGAAGAAAGTGAACTCTGAGGAATACAGTGGGTTGTCCACATTTATAGGTTCCGCATCTTTGAGTTCAATCATGGAAGGAAAATAATAGAAAAAAAATGTGTACTAAACAAGTTCAGACTTCTTTTTCTTGTCATTATTCCCGAAACAATACAGAATAACATCTCCCAACATAGCATTTACATTGTATTAGGTGTTATAGTCTACAGCCGTACTGCCCTGGCAGTCCATCCTGTCTGAACTCGGAAGCTAAGCAGGGTGGGCCTGGTTAGTCTTGGGTGGGAGATGCCTGGGAATACCAAGTGCTGTAGGCTTGGGAGAAGGATGTGGCAGCCCACTCCCCAAACAATCAGCCATAGAAAACCCTATGAATAGCAGAGAAGCACTGACATAGTGCTGGGCGTGGCACAGTGTTGGGGAGGGTTTTGTTCTGTTAGGTACTCAATAGTACCTAACAACAACAGCAGCAGCAGATACTATAAGTCATCTAAAAACAATGTAAACTGTATGGGAAGGAAGGATGTGAGTTCAATGCAAATACACGCTTTGTGTAAGCAGCTTGAGCAATCTTGAATTTAGGGACCCTGGAACCATTTCCCTTAGGATACCAGGAGACAACCAGATTCCCATGACCCCACAGCTAGTAAATAGCAGAGACAGGAGCTGCACCCAGATCTCAGGATTCTGAAGTCCGCAGCTTCAGTCCTGCCTCTGGGCAAGGCTGAGGCTGATCCCCAGGATAGGGAAGCGTTCAAGGAATAGAATCTATGGCTGGAAGCATCCAGGGACGACACGGGGCTCCCGAGGTCCTGGCCCAGGCTTTATGCACCTACTCTGCATTCTGCTGCCTCTGTGCCTTCCCATCCCTGGTGGGGGCTGGATAAGATGAACCCCACTTTGGGCAGGTCGAGTGGGAAAACTGAAGGTCGTCCATGCAGCTCTGCACACAGGCCTTGTTCAGCTGGCAGACACAAGGTCTTCACTCCATCTTGGCCCTTGGCCCACACAGCTTTTCTGTTCTTTCCCTAGGGTCCCGCCTTAATTCACAGAAATGCATTAGTAGGGGTCCCTCAGTCCCAAAGGGAAGACTTTCTTCCTGTTTCCTTGGAAATTCCAGCTCAGACTCTGCCCTCCTCAGTTCCTCTGGGGGACCCAGGATGCCCAAGGAGTTTGTTTTATTTATGGCGAGACTTTGCTGCAAAACTGCTCACTCTCTGGGCTGGCGGAGCGGACTCTAGACATGGGGGCTGGGGGGGTTGGCAGGGCTTGGTGTTCCCAGCTTAGCTCCTAGACTTGCTTGGGTTGGTCCTTTTCTCCATGACTTGTGATGGCACCAAAGTTCGAGACTACCTGGGCAGAGAGTTCCCTATAAAATGCTCATGCTATATCATCAGTGACATATAAGTACCCTTTTATTTCTACATCAAAGTATACATAAAAGGAACATTAGCTCCTTGGGGAGACCACGGAAATAGAAACCAGGGCCCCTTGCCTCCCACTGAGAGTTGGCTTTGCCAGCGCCTTGCTAGGAAATGGGTCATTTCACGTTCTTAAGTCCACACTTCTTGGACTTTTATCAAACTAATAAGTTTAATGTGAGAATCCAACCATTATTGCCAAGTTAAGAACAACTGGTCGAGGTCTCAGACAAAGGCATCTAGAGTTTCACAGAAAGCCAATATTATGCAAAGTGGCATACCCCCAACCGAAGTCAATTTATTTATTCAGCCGGGGACTTGGGGAATATACAATTTAATCTGAAAAACAAGACTATAAAGGGTATTAGATATCAATCTGGTTACCAAAAAGGAGGCTAGAGTCCAGCTTCGCCTTGACACCGTGTGAATCTCTCAAGAGGCTCCTATGTAAATCTAGAGGCTTTGTGCTGACAAAGCCCTTGGATAAGATCTTCCTTAGATCTGGCTATGAAAACTTCACTGGGAAAACAGGAGAGGGGTTTCATTTGAATATGGCGTAAGTTTTGAAGAGGCTCCACCATTGTGCAGGTCTGTCAGACAACAGGACCAAACAGGCAGACATGCTTTGCAAATTTTCTGTAATACCCTAGCCTATTTAGGAGCCTAAGATTGTGAAAGATTTATCTGGAGTCAGCCTGAGTTGTTGTTGTTAGGTGCCGTTGCGTTGGGGCTGCCTCAGAGTGGCGACCCTGCGTACAACAGAACGAAACATTCCCTGACACCGTGCCATGCCTGGCACTATGTCAGTGCTTCTCTGCTATTCATAGGGTTTTCAATGGCGGATTGTTTTGGATTTGTTTTGGGAGTGGGCTGCAAGGTTTTTCTCCGATTTTTGCAGGGCTGGGGATCGAACCCAGGGCCTCAGAGTGCACAGAGCATTCACTCTACCAACTGAGCTAAACCTCAGCCCTTGATCTGAGTAGATCTGTGCTTATATGGGATGGCAGCCTTTCAGGGTCCTCTCTTCATGTTATGGCTCAACTGTGTCCCCCCAAAGTTCCCATCTTGAAGCATCAACCCCGAGTACCTCAGGATATGATTCCATTTGGAGGTAGAATGCTTAAAGAGATAATTTGGGTTGACTGAGATCATTATAGTGAATCCTTATTCAATCTGACAGGTAAGAGGAGATTAGGACAGACACACTCGGAGGGAAACCGTGTGAGGGCACAGGGAGAAAATGCCACCTACAGGCTAAGCCAAGGACAGAGGGCTTAGGAGGACGCCGCCCTGCCCACACCTTGATCTTAGACTTCGCCTCCATGACTGTGAGAAAATAAAGGTGAGTTGTGTAAGCCACCTGGTCTGTGGTATTATACACGGCAGCCGTAGCAGAGGAATGCACTTTGTCATGAAGAGTGACCCCCATGAGGAAGTTCTAGCAATGACATGAGGATATTTGGAGGTGACCTAGAAAACCAACCCTTAAACTTTCAGTTTAAAAAAGAAATTGTTAGGGGCTAACAGTGTACCTCCACGGTGTGGCCTGGGCTTAGCATGTGGGAGACCAAGGGTTCTGTGCTCAGCAAAAAACAAAACAAAACAAAACAAACCAGAAAAACAAAAAACCCCAAACAAACAAACAAACAAACAAAAAACAAAAGAAAGAAAGAAAGAAACAAAGAAAAAAGAAAAGAAAGAAAAGAAATTGTTCTAAAATGCAAAGAGCGAAAAAGACATCCTTCCTCCCTGCCTGTCATTCACCTGGGCCTATCCAGGGAATGGTGATGGGAACAGGCCCAGGCATGAGACAGGGTCTCAGCAGAGGGAGGTACAAAGTCACACATGTCCATTGGGAGCCATGCCTTTGTAACAAGTAGGACCCTGACCAGACAAACTCATATGGGAAAGAAAGGTTGCTTTATTTGTTACAATCAAATCAAATCAAATCAAATCAAATCTTTCAACCCTTATCCTTCTGAGCTGGTAGGAAATCCATCTCGGTCATTAGTGGGGCTACCACCAAGCTGTAAGTTGGATCTGACTCTATGGCACCTAATAACAATAACAACAAACCATCAAGCTTTTCTAAATTTGTATATATTTTTGAAATATATAACAAACTGTCCCATTTTAACCATTTCTAAGAGTACAGTTCAGTGCTATTAAATACATCCATAATGGTGGGCAACCATGACCACTATCCCTCACTATAATTCTTTGTACTTTGTAAAACTGAAAATCTGTACTCCCTAAACCCTAACTCCCCATTCCTTCTCCCCCAGCTCCAGGCAACTCCCATTCTACTTCCTGTCTCTGTGAATTTGGATGACTCTAGGTTCCTCATGTAAGTAGAACCATACATTATTTGTCTCTTTGCTCTTCCATGTCGGTGTTAGCTCTTCATCACTGTGACAAATACCAGATGGAAACAACTTAAGGGAGGAGAGATTTATTTTGGCTCAAGTTTACAGAGGTTTCAGCCCATGCTTGGCTGGCTCTGGGCAGTGGTGAGGCAGAGCATCATGGTGGAATGCCATGGAGGAGCAGAGCTGCTCTCTTTAAAGTAGCCAGGAAGCAGAGGGAGAAGAAAGTATCTTTCCAGGGCACGATCTCAGTGATCTGCAACCTCCAATGAGGTCCCATCTTCCAGCAATGCCATCATATTATGAATTAGTCAAGGGGTTAATCCACTAATTAGGTCAGAACCCTCAGGATGCGGTCGCTTTTCAATTATTACATCTACCCTCTGGGGACCAAACCTTCAACACAGGAGCCTTCTGGAGGACGTTTCATATTCCAACGATAGCTATGTTCCAGCATGTGCCAGAATTTTCTTCCTTTTAAGGATGAATAGCATTCCATTTTATGTGCATACCACATTTTTTTTGACCATTCACCCACAGATGGACACTTGAGTTGCTTCTACCTTGTAGCTATCGTGAATAAGGCTGCTATGAACCTGAGCGTATAAATATTTATTTGAGTACCTTCTTTCAGTCCTTTTGTGTATATATCCAGAAGCAGAATTGCTGTGTGATACAGTAATTGTATGTTTCACTTTTTTTTTTCTTTTTTTTTTGCAGTACTGGGGATTGAACCTTGGGCCTCGCGCTTGCATGCTTTGCAAGTGCTGGCCCACTGAGCTGCACCCCTAGCTTTTTTTTTTTTTTAACTTTTTTAAGACAGGGTCTCACTAAGTGTTGTAGACTGCCTCTGGTCTTGAACTTGCGATCCTCCTGCCTCTGCCTCCTGAGCCACTGGGATTACAGGCGTGCGCCACCGCACCTGGCTTGTTTCACTTTCTGAGGAATTTCCATATAGTTTTCCGTGGCAGTGGCATCATTTTAGATTCCTTCCAGCAGTACACAAGTGTTCCAATTTCTCCATATCTTCCAACACTTGTTACTTTCTGAGTTTTTTTTTTTTTATATAATAGATACCCTAATTGAGTTGCTATTTTATAGGGTTTTCAATGGCTAATTGTTTTGGGAGTGGGCTGCCACGCCCTTCTCCCTAGTCTGTCTTAGTCTGAAATCTCTAGATCTTGTACTGGGAGATATAACAAGTTTCCCCATTGTTTATTTCATTTTAATTTGGATTTCTTACTATTTGATGCACCAGATCAAGTCATATGCCTTTTTCTGAACTGTTGGCTTGACCAAGAATGATAATATGCTGATGAATTTATTATGAACTATATGCCTATATTAGTCAGTTTTTCGTGATTGTAAACAAGTATCTGATATAATCAACTTATAAAGAGTAAAAGTTTATAAGTTTACAGTGGCTTATAGCTTCAGAGGCTCCAGGCCATGTTTGACTGGCCTTGTTGCTTTGGACCTCTGGTGAGGTAGTACCTGATGGTGGGAACGCATAGTGGACGAAGTCTGTTCACATGATAGCCAGGTGGGCAGGAGGGAGGGAGGCAGGGAAGGAGAGAGAGAGAGAGGAAGGAAGGGGTGGCGAGATCCCGCTATCTCCTTTGAGGACACATCTCCAATGCCTCGAAGCCCTCTGACCCATACTTATCTCTTAAAATTTCCACCATCTCTCGATAGCACCAAGCTGAAGGCCAAGATTTAACACATGGGCCTTGGGGTACATTCCGTATCCAAATTTATCCCTATCCCTGGAGCCTAAGAGGGGAACAGCTTCCCATTGCACTCTTGGTTGTGTGTGGTGAGTCCCAAAGAGAACATCAGGGATTAAACTGAGCATCCTGGTGCACACCTGTAATTCCAGCACTCAGGAGGCTGAGGCAGGAGGATTGACACACTGGAGGCCAGCATGGGCTACATCGCAAGGCCCTGTCTCAAACAACACCACCAACAAAAGGAAAAATCAAACATTTTCTAAGAGAAAGGTATAAATATGGGGGAACAAAACCTCAGTGCCCTGTATTGTTGGGCATAAGAAAGTAGAGAGCACGAATCACTTACTTCATCTACACAAATGTAGCTCGCTTGTGTTTTCATTAGTTAGTCTAATATATTATATTTATATTTAGTCTATTATATTTATATTATATCAATTTATCTTCTAATTTCTTTCGTGATTTCTTATTTGACCCATAGTTTATTTGGAAATAGTGCTGGTTAATTTATGAATCTGGGGGATTTTATCCTGTGTCAATTAAAAATATGTATTAAAAATTAAAACTTTGAAAAGTTAGAAATCTTTTGGTATTTCTAGCTACAATATTTCTAACTTAATTATCTGTATGACTTCAATCTTTTAAAATGTATTGCAACTTGTTTTATGGTTTATGGTCTGGTTTAGTGAACATTCTATTTGCAATTGAAAGGAATGTCTATTCTGTAGGTGCTGGATTGTAGTGTTTTATACAGGTCAATTAAGTAAGGGTCGTTGACGGTATTATCAAAATCGTCTTCACCCCCTTCATATTTTTGTCTATTATTTTTCTACAAATTACTTGTTGTTGTTGTTAGGTGCTGTTGAGTCCTGTCCAACTCATAGCGACCCTCATGGGGTTTTCAATGGCTGACTGTTTCGGGATTGCCTCGGGAGTGGGTTGCCAGGCCCTTCTCCCATTTTTGCAGTGCTGGGAATCAAACTCAGGACCTCAGAGACTGCAGAGCAGCGCTCTGCCAACTGAGCTAAATCCCAGCCCCACAAATTACTAAAAGAAGGGAATTAAAGTGTCTGGCACTTTTTCCATTTCCGTTGATTATTTTTGCGGTGGGGATCTGCGTTAGTTTACATAAGAAAACGCTGGAGCTGAGGAAGGTTAAGTAACTTACCAATGGCCACACAGGTAGTCATGGGGCAGAGGAGCCTAACTGGGCAAGCTGATCCCAGAGCCCTCTGTCCACGCCTGATGGCCATGTGTTTTTGCAAAGCACTGAAGGAACGGCAGGGTCTCTTGATCCTGGGATGGGGGAATACTGGTACCGTGGGACGCAGAGAGATGTCACCCTTGACAAGGCAGAAGTATTTCTTATGAAGGGACCCACAGCAGCACAAGGGCAAGGTAACTTTTCTCGGCCACAAGAGGATTTGCAATGAAGAGTCATCAAATTGGTGGCTTGAGTAGGCAAGCTTGAGAGGGATGGTGGTAACTACATTTGAGAAACACTGAAGCTTCTAGAAAAATAAGCTGGATTCAGATAATGTGTTTGGACTGTAACTTATGCAGTTATACAGATGGGGCGCTGAGCTAGATCAAATATTAGGCTCAACACAACATCACTTGTTAGTGAATTGGTGGGGGCTGAAGGCATTTGTGTTTCAAAGCTTTGATTGGGTAGAATTTGGAACCCAACAACTGTATGTAATGTTTCTTTGGGAAAATATATCCGGGCAACTACCAAGCAATTGAGTCAAAATAACCTTGCTGTTGTTGTTAGGTGTCATCAAGTCGGGTCTGACTCATAGCATCCCTGTGTACAGCAGAAACACTCCATGACACTGTGCCATGCCTGACACTATGTCAGTATTTCTCTGCTATTCATAGGGTTTTCAATGGCTGATTATTTTGGGATTGCTTTTGGGAGTGGGTTGCCACATCCTTGTCCTATTTTTGCAGTGCTGGGGATTGAACCCAGGTCCTCAGAGAGCACAGAGAAGCACTCTACCAATTGAGCTAAATCCCAGCCCCAAAATAACCTTAGGATCACAATAATAGTTAATGTTACTGAGGGTGTGTTCTGTGCTTAGACTGTGAGGAATTTTTTACCTGAATTATCTCATTTAATCCTAGTAGCCATTTTATGTGGTAGATATAATTATTTTTCTTATTTTATGCACACACAAAAATGGGGACACAGAGAGTTAACTGACTTGATCAAGGTCACCCAGCTGGGAAGTGCCCCAATGAGCGTGCCATATTCCCCAGTAAAGTCTAAAAATGGCTCCCTAAGACAATCAGGGACGAGAGAACTATGGGATACCAGAGAAATGGAGAAGATGATTTGCCTTTTTATTTCCATTTCCCATTTCCGTCCCTTGTGGGGCTTGACTATACTTCTACTTTGGCTCTTGTCCTCTGTATCATTAGAATAACAGATTTTTCCCCCTCAAGCCAATTTGAATGAGTGTCTATATTTGCAAGACAAAAGAAGAGGAACATGTTTAAGAGTATCTTGGTCCATTTTATGTGGCTAAAACAAAATACCTGAGGTGAGATACCTTATACAGAAAAGAGATTTATTTAGTGCACAAATCTAGGGGTTGGAAAGTCCACTGGTGTCTTGTGAGGGCCCTGTTTGCTATGTCATATCACGGTGTAGAAGCAGAAAGGGAAATGGCGGCATACGGAAGAGGCTCAGTGTCCTGGGCAGTCTTGCTTTGGAAGAACTGATTTTTAAGAGAATGAATCCAGTCCCAAGAGACGTAATCTACTCCTGAGAGACAGTGTTTTTCCACTGGTGAGAAGGAAGCTCCCGTGACCTAATCATCTTCCACTGGGCCCCATTTCTTTTTTTTTTTTTTTTTTCTTCTTTGCATTACTGGGGGTTGAATCCAGGGCCTTGGGCTTGCATGCTCTGCAAGTGCTGGACCACTGAGCTGCACCCCCAGCCCTTTTTTACTTTTTGAGACAGGGTCTCGCTAAGTTATGCAGACTGCATCTGGTCTCGAACTTGCGATCCTCCTGCCTCCGCCTTCCTAGCTGCTGGGATTATAGGCGTGTGCCGCCATGCCCGGCTCTGGGCCCCACTTCTTAAAGATGTTGGGGACTTTAGACATTGGACTAAATGCATTTTGCATTTTGAGATGGCCACAAACTTTTGGGGGCCCAGGGCAGAAGGTTATGGTTTGAATCTAAATGTCCCTCAAAGGTCGTGTGTTTGAATGCTCAGCTACCCCAAAGATCATGCATCTAGCACGTAGCCCTTTGGGGCACAAGCCACATCCACACCACAGCAAGGAGGGCAGGATTGTAGCTTTGGGCAGGTTGAATTCTTGTTACCATGTAGCATAGCCCAGTAGGTAACTTGGCGTTGACTGTCAGGCAGAAGAGGACCCAGCAAGGCACCCTTAGGAGCCAGTGTCACAGGAGGAGAACTGTACTGCCCTGACACCCCATCTTCCGGCTACGACCCTGGTGCTGGAGCATAGTAGGTATTCAGTAGTCACGTAGGAAGTGGATGAGATTGAGATGCTACATAGTATCAGACCCCCGACCTTCCCCGACAGAAGTGATTTTTCCTTTTTCTTGAGACAGAGTGTTACTGTAACCCAGGCTGGCCTCCAACTTGTGATCCTCCTCCCTCAGCCTCCCGGGTGTTGGGATCCCAGGTGTGCACCACTGTGTCTGGCCCTACTGGAAGATGTTTTGATGATTCTGGTTTGGAGCAGCCGCTCTTTTTTAAAATCTCTCTGTTAATGAAGGAGTAGAAGTGTCAGGAGATTGGACTTACCAGGCACGGATTCCAGAAAATTCTCTGGAAGACTATTTCTTTTTTTTTTCTTCTAATTCCTTTCATAATGTCCCCCACATTAGCTACTTTTCTTCTAATTTTTTTTTTGTCTTTTCTGAAAGTAGAGAGGGAAAGGCAGTTGCAGTCCAAAGTTTCTTTTAAGCATTTCATACACTAACTTCAATGTGC
This sequence comes from Pedetes capensis, assembly GCA_007922755.1. NCBI lineage: Eukaryota > Metazoa > Chordata > Mammalia > Rodentia > Pedetidae > Pedetes > Pedetes capensis. Next base: position 3,804 of record VMDO01021891.1, on the reverse strand, counting down.
TTATACACTGGATTGTTAGGACATCTTCTTTTCTTGAATTAATAAAAAAGTCAGCTCAGGAATAAGGCTGATTTCAATTGTGCTTTAAGCTGCTCACTGAATTTCTAAGATATGTCTGCTTTCCAGGTGTTTTCTCTTTGGACCTGGGGGCCTGAAATGTAATTGTAAAAGCAAATTGGGAGACACGGACTTGCCAATAGTGTAGGTGGGAGCAGAGGTTTGGGCTGTATCCACACTCCCTACTACTACAGCAAAGGAAAAGGTAACAAAGATTAAAGAGATTAAATTATGGAAGGAACTAATTCGGAAAAGACTCCCGTGGAAGACTGCAGGATCTACTGCTTTTGCTGAGAATTAAGAAACATAAGTGATTTTTGCCACTTGCTTTGAAAACCGCACAACATAGTTTTTCCATTTTCCCAAGGCTTAGAATTTCTCTGTTCAAAATAACTTCAAACAGATGTGTTTGGCTGCAAACATTCTGCCAAAGACCGTGCCTGCTCCTGCGTGGGGTGAAGTGCCACTCGGCGCTAGAACCCAGGCTCCGTGTGACAGTGCCGTTCCTCTCGCTTCCCTCCAGATTGGGAACTAGTCGAACCTAAGTCAGGCTGGCTTTGGAAACCTACGCTGGGTTTCATAAAAACTGAGATGCAAAATTCGATGCGGGAATCCAACGAAGCCACCTCACTCCGGGGAAGAAGCATCGGGAGGGCTTGGGAAAGGGAGGGAGAAGCCTCCTTGGGAATCCCGAGATGTTCGCCCATTTAACTTGGTACTCGACCTTGTAGTTGTCTATTGGGCACCTTTGTAGGGGTCAAACGCATCATTTGTTTCGTTCTAAGGTCTGATTAAAACTCATATATGTATACCTTACCACCATCACCACCACCACCACCACCACCACTGCCATTATCACCACCATCACCATTACCACCACCATTACCATCACCACCACAACCATCATCATCACCTCTGTCACTACCACCACCACCATCACCAGCACCATTATCATCACAGTCACCACTATTACTTCCATCACCACCACTACCATAATCATCACCATCACCATCACCACCACCACCATCACCATCATCACCACCATCACCTCCATCACCTCCATCACTACCATCATCATCACCACTACCGTCACTTCCACTGCCATCACCACCACCATTATCACTATCATCACCTGTCACTACCACCACCATCACCATCATCACCACCATTACCATCATCACCACCATTACCATCATCACCTCCATTATCATCACAATCACTACCATCACCTCCATCACTGCCACCACCCCCATCCCCACCATAATCATCATCACCACCACCACCATCACCTTTGTCAGTACCATCACCATCACCACCACCTCCATCACTTCCATCACCATCACCACCACTGTTATCATCACAACCACCACCATCAGCATCATCACCTCTCCCCTCAATATCACCATCACCATCACCACCACCATCACCACCACCATTACCATCATAATCACCATCAACACCATCACCTCCATCACTACCACCACCACCATCACCACCACCATTATCGTCACCATCACCACCAACATCATCACCTCTGTCAAGATCACCATCACCACCACCATTATCATAATCATCAGTACCATAATTATCACCACCACCACCATAATCATCCATAATCATCACCATCAATACCATCACCTCCATCACTACCATCACCATCACCATCATCATCACTATCACCACCATCAACACCATCATCTGTCACTGCCACTACCACCATCACCACCATTATCATCACCATCACCACCATCACCTCCATCACCACCATCACCATCACCATCACCACCATCATTACCATCACCATCACTGCCATGAACACCATCACCTCCATCACACCCACCACCACCATCACCACCATCACCACTATTTTCATCACCACTACCTCCATGCTTCAAGGCAGATACCCCAGACTAAAGTTCAGAACAATATGTTAGCAAGCAGCAGGTAGTCAACTCTGGATTTGTACGTACCAATCTGCTTAACAGGATTAAAATCCTACATTTAACAGCCACCTGTCACAAAATTCCTCCAAACCAGCCCTTCTCCTATGTGGTGGATTATACATCAAAGTCAGGTCTTATTTGGCATTTTCCTGCACAGTTCAGCCCAACCCTTACTCCAGGAATTTAATTTATTTCAAATCTATATTTCACTGATGTCCCCTGCATTTTTGCCTAACTATGTTCTTTGTATTTACTTTGGCTGGTGCCCCATTGCATAGTTAGACGAAAGGAAATAGCTGTGTTTTCTGAGTTGCTAACGCTAAGGGGAGCACTTAATCTTTGGGGATTTTGAGGAGAAATCCAACTTCAAGACGCATGCCGGCGAACACATGGATTCTTTGTGCTGAAACTTTCGGGGATCATGACTCATGTCCAGTGCAAGAGGCACTCAAAGAATAGAAATCACAGACCAGAATTAGACAGTCTTCCTTCAACATTTGAAAACTAGCATTTGGCGCTGTTTTCAGAGTTCCTTGTGCGTTTTGTAAGGGGTCCACTTCCCCTTAGCCGGTCACATGCAGGGGCTCTGTGGTGAGGAGGTGTGACACTGAATGTGATCCCAGTAGAACCCTATGGGGGGTGACGCAGGAACCCCAGGTCTGATGTGCCCTGGCCCAGGGGCTTCAGGTTCAGCAGCTGTTCCCAGACCCCTCCAGGGCTCTGAGGGACTTAGCTCCCCTCAGCACGTCTGTTCAACTAACGATTCCTTTACTTAAATCTGGTGTTTAGCTCAGTTGGTAGAGTGCTTCCTCTGTGCACTCTGAGGACGCTGCTGGGTTTGATCTCAGCACCACAAAAATGGGAAATGGACCTGGCATCCCACACCCTAAACAATCCTGAAACAATCAGCCATCGGAAACCCTATGAATAACAGAGAAGCCCTGACATAGTGTCGGGCATGGCACAATGTGGGGGAGTGTTTCGTTCTGTTGTATATCGGGTCGCTATGAATTGGACCTGACTTCATGGCACCTAACAATAGGAACAGTAGCTGCTCTGAGGTTGGGGGTTGACAGAGGCCTAACCATGGCTTCAGGGAGCCAAGCAGGAATGGGGGCTCTGCAATGGGAAGGAAGGAAGGGCCAAGGGAGGCACTATGGCCCCCAGAGAAGACTCTCTTCCCAGGTGGGTTCTAGAAGGAGCCATAAGCCAGGGGCACGTATTATGGCTTCTGCGGGGACTCATGTGCGAGAGAGGAGGGTCTGTGCTGAGGAAAGGCAGAACCCAGAGGTGTGCAGGAGACACTGAGCCAAGAAGGCTGAGGAGCCCCCTGGAACAGGCAGGGGACACTGAGGCTGAGGTGAGCTGGGAGGGTCAGTTGTTATCTATGGGGAATGATTCTTTTGATCCTCAGTAACGACCCTCCACAGTCAGGCGACACCGCACAGGGAACTTTGAGGAGGAGGAGCCTGAACGTGAGCCCTGGTGCTCCCAGAGTAGCAGGACCTTGAGGTGTCATCAAGCCCTGGGTGTCATTGGTGAAAGGGGAGAAGGGCCAGTACCCCCCATAATAGCATGGCCTTGAGAAGTCATCAAGCCTTTTGAGTTTCGATTTCTTTACTTGTAGAAGGGGAGAAGGGCCAGTACCCCCCATCAAGCCTCTTGAGTTTCAGTTTCTTTACTTGTAAAAGGGAAGAATGGCCAGTACCTCCCATATAGGGGTGGACTAAGGATCAGGGACAAGGAGCACAAGGTGTCTTAGAAATGGCAGAGAGCCAGTGCTTAGCCAATGGGGGCAGCACTA
>VMDO01021890.1:0-34509 GCA_007922755.1 Pedetes capensis | reverse complement strand
CTCATAGCGACCCTCTGTACAACAGGGGAAACACTATTGTCAGTGCTTCTCTGCTGTTCATAGGGTTTTCAATGGCAGATTGATTTTTGGGAGGGGGTTGCCAGGTCCTTCTCCCAAGCCTACAGCTTCTGATGTTCCCAGGCGGTCTCCCATCCAGGTACTAACCAGGCCCGACCCTGCTTAGCTTCCGAGATCTGACAGGATTGGATGCCACAGGGCTATGGCTGCAGGCCTAATTAAAAAGTTAGACTCTTTAATTTCAGAAGTATACCACCAGAAAATATATTCAGCATGTTATTTGAAGATTAAAATATCATAATTTTTCTTATTTTTCCTAACTTTTCAGATCCCTTATAAAATATTATGCATTTACATACATGGCATGCTGGTGAGTGGGCAGCAAGTGATGTAGGGACAAAGCTGTGGGTATAAAACAGTTGGACATTTTCTTGTATGGATTTGAATGCTTATCCTGAGTCTATGTGAATGTACTTGGATATTGGTAAGGTAATTTTAGTGTTGTGTTTTTCCCCAGACTAGGTACTAGCAAGATTTCATGAGGTATTATAATGCACACACACAATATGATGATTATTCTTGATGGTCAACGTGATTGAATTGAGAAACACCCAGGGGATTAGTGAGGGAAATCTCTGGGTATGCCTGTGAAGGTATCTCCAGAGATGGTTATATCATGAGGGCTTTGAGATGAATGGATTAGTTCCTTGCTGGTTCATAATGTGATGGTATTATGGGGAGGCGGTAAAAAAGTAGGAGATGAAGCCTAGTTAGAGCAAGTAGGTCACTGGGGATATGGCCCTAGAGGCTACATCTTGCCCTAACCTCTTTCTGTATCCCCTTTTTCTCCCTGCCTTCTGGCCTCCATAATGTGCCACAGACCAGCTGCAGCCTAAGATCCAGAGTTTCCCAAAGGCGATGAGGAGTCGGCGATGGGTAACAGACACAGCAGCTTAAGGGCAGTGTGGATCTGTTCCATTTATTTCCAGATAACCCAGCCTTTTTATACAGAATTACAACTCATTAAATCTCATGAAAGGTCAGAAAAAGGACAAAGAAGTGGGTTGCATTGATGGAATCACCTGATCAATTGTCACATGAGTGTCAGGTGGTAATCAAAGTGGAAGCGAACTCAGAGACAAATTGTGATTATTTCAAAGACATAAACCAAGATGACCTGAGCATCTACATTTCCTGTAACAATTGACTATTGTTAGCTTTATGCAGGAATTTAGGGCGGTTAACTGTCACCTGTGTGTCACCGCATTGAGTCTGTTGTTATGACAAATGGGTGCTTTTGCTTACTGTAGAGCTGTCAGTGCAAAGGCTTTTGTTTAAGGAGTTTATGCTGTTGGAAGTCATTCAGGGATTTCCCATTCAAGAAAGCCTGAGGCTTGTCAACTCCCAATCCGAATTAGCATTGCCCACAGAGCCAGAAGATTATGTATTTTTCATTAAGGAAAAGAAAAGGGGAGGCTCCACGTCCCTCTCCATGAAGAGTCCTTTTGGAGGTACTATTTCCTTTTCAGAAGACTTTCGATTCAAGGCTTAGGAGGTATTCTTCCCCTTTCAGTGGACTTTCCCCCCTATGCATTTTTAAAGTTATTCTTCCTCATGTGGGGACTCTGTTTACCCATCATGAGTGGATTTGGACCTGGCAATAATGTCACTTCTGTGTTCCACCATGCTCTCCATACCATGACGGGTGGATACCTCTGAAACTGTGGACCAAAATACATCCTTCCTCTTTTAAGTTGTTTATGTTGGGTATTATGTCACAGGGATAAGAAAAGTAACTGAAACACACACACTTTGAAAAATGCAGGTTAAACAGATTTCTTTAAGGCAGGAAGTCTCTGAGCCCTTGTACAGCAGCAGGCATTGTGAATCTATAAGAAGGAGATTTCATACGCAGCGCTTCTTAAGATTATTTGGCCATGGAATCTTTTTAATGTGAAATACCACTTATTCTACATTAGCATTTTGTTGAATAGCAATAGAACTATGCTGTGCTAGTATACAAATATTATATATGTACATATCGTTGTTAGGTGCCGCCAAGTCGGTGTCAGACTCATAGCAACCCTACTTATAACAGGCAAAACAGTATTGTTAGTGCCTCTATGCTATTTGTAGGGTTTTCAATGGCTGTTTGTTTTTAGGGAGTGGGTTGCCAGATCCTTCTCCCAAGCCTACAGCACCTGGTGTTCCCAGGCAGTCTCCCATCCAAGTACTAACCAGGCCTGACCCTCCGTAGCTTCTGAGATCTGACAGGATCAGACACCACAGTGGTACAGCTGCAGGAATATATATTACTGAATTACTATGATGAATAGCATTAGAGTCAGACCCTCTGGATGGTAGTCTACCTGTACTGCTCAATAAGTACATATTTTTTGATAAGTTTGATCTCCTGTGAATCAGTTTCTTCACATATAAAATGAATACTGTAATCCTGGCAGTCCTTATAGGGTTGTTAGAATTAAATAAAATGCTTACACTGGCATCTGGAACATTATAACTGCTTGGTAAATAATATGTTTTATTATAACTCTATTATTACTACCATTTTCACCTACTATTTGATATTATCACAACTAATGTTTGTTGGCCTGCAGCCGTACCACTGTGGCATCTGATCCTGTCAGATCTTGGAAACTAAGCAGGGTCAGGCCTGATTAGTCCTTGGATAGGAGACCACCTGGGAACACCAGGTGCTGTAGACTTGGGAGAAGGACCTGCCAGCCCACTCCCAAAATCAATCCGCCATTGAAAACCCTATGAATAGCACAGAAGTACTTACAATAGTGTTTTACCTGTTATACATAGGGTCACTGTCAGTCGGACACTGACTCCACAGAACCTAACAACAACAACGTTTGTTGTGACCCCTCTGTTTTTCTATCTTGTACTATCATTGACAAGAACTTACTCTCAATAAGCCTAGAATTTACACATTAGTTTACTATACTCTGTTCTAGATCACCGTGGTAAAACAAACTTCATTGTTAAGCTGGAACACATTTTATCCTATACTCTCAAAATATTATGTTTCCATACATGTTTTATAAATTTTCTCACATAATTTTGGCAGACCGTAATTGAACATAAGTCCAACCTCTATTCTTCAAAGATCTATGAGACAAGAAAATTTCTCATTTCATGAAACAATGGTGAGAATATTTCTTAAATTTGTTCCCTGAAATTTATCATTGTAAACTAACAAAAATAACTATACATTTCCAGATTAATTAGCAAAAAAAACTTATTTTTCAAGTCAATGCTGCCAGAATGCTAGGGAGTAAAAGAATCCTGGAAAAATATAGCCTTTCCATGGTATAGACCTCTAGGAATTGAAGAAAAAGTTACCGTTGTTGTTGTTGTTGTTAGGTGCTGTCAAGTCCAGTCCAACTCATAGGGATCCTATGTACAGTGGAATGAAACACTACCTGATTTTGTACCAGGCACATGATTTTATTTATGTTTAATCCCATTGTTGCAGACACTGTATCTATCCATCTGGTGGTGGGTTTTCCTTTTTTTTTTTTTTTTGTTGACCTGCCACTCTCTCAAAACATGATGTCATTCTCCACGGATTGGTCCCTCCTGACTACATGTCCAAAATACGTAAGATGCAGTCCAGCCATCCTTGCTTCCAAGGAGCACTCTGGTTGCACTTCTTCTAGGACAGATCTGTTGGTTCTTTTGACAGTCCATGGTATATTCAATAATCATCTCCAGCACCATAATTCAAAAGCATTCGTTCTTCTCCTGTGTCCCTTGTTCAATTTCCAGCTTTCACAACCATATGATGTAACTGGAAATACCATGGCATGAGTCAAGCGTACCTTTGTCTTCAAAGTGACATCTTTACTTTTCAGTGTTCTAAAGAGATCTTTTGCCACAGCCTTTTCCAAAGCAATGCGCCTCTTGATTTCTTGACTACTGCTTCCATGGGTGTTGATTGTAGAAGTAACTAAAGCAAAATCATGGACATGTAAACTTACCCTTATGTGGTTCTTAATACCAATATCAGTAATGGAGTATAGCTGGATGCTATTGTCTCTACCTGTAGTCCCAGCTACTCATGAAGCTGAGATAGGAGGCTAGCTTGAGACTAGGAGTTCAGGCCAACCTGGAAAATATAGTGAGACCTTATTTCAAAAAAGAAAGAATGAAGAAAGAATTAAAGAAAGGTGTATAATAGTTTGTATTTACCTATTTTAACTCTTTTAATGATCCTCATTAGATCATCAAGTATATCTTTATATTCAGTATTGCTAGATTTTGGACACTGTACCTAGATATATTCTAAAAATTCATAAATACTCGTAAACTCAAAATGTAGAACAAATTTGCATAGGTTACATACATAGGTTACATGTTTTTTAAAAAGTTCATGCTGGGCTGGCAATGCACCTCAGCCGAACTTGCTTAGTGAGTGTAAGGCCCTAGGTTTGATCCCTAGCACAGTAAAAAGGAAAAACAAATCATCCTATTAAATCTTTTGACATCCAGTAAATATTTAAGTATCTATTATTATTTTAATTAAAGGGAAATACAAATCAATAATCTGCATGGAAAAGCATTGTAAGTCTTCAAACTAGTGACCCAAAACTAAAACTCTTAAACATGAAAACCAATTAGAACCTGCAGTTTAAAAATTACAGATGAATTATTTATCTTTAAGTAACTGAGACCTAAAGTTTTTCTGTTTTCTTTTTTGTTTTTTGTCCTATATGTAACATTGATGTTTCTTGACTTAAGAATAGTCATTTTCTTTGGAATCACAATAACAACAAACCAAGTCAAGAAGGAATGCCTGCCTGAGCCCCATCTGCTACTAATCCTGTGTTTGGCAAACTATAAAATCTCTCTGGAATCCAGTTTCTCTAATATCAACTGCATGCTTTTCCACAGTATTATTGTGAGGATTAAAAAAAAATCAGTGCATGTGAAATAGAAGTGAAAAACTGTAGGTCACAATGTAATTCTTAAGGTTTATAATGGTTCATGTTGTTGTTAGGTGCTGTCAAGTTGGTATCTGACTCATAGTGACCCTATGTACAACAGATGAAACACCATTGTCACTGTTTCTCTGCTATTCATAGGCTTTTCAATGGCTGATTGTGTTTTGGGAGTGAGTTCCAAGGTCCTTCTCCCAAGCCTACAGCACCTGGTGTTCCCAGGAGGTCTCCCATTCAAGTAATAACCAGGCACAACCCTGCTTAGCTTCTGAGATCTGATGGGATCAGTTGCCACAGTGGTAAGGCTGTAACCATAATGATGGTTCATAAGCTATCCAAATTGTTTTTGATCACACATCTTTGCAAAGCTGGCTTCCTCTCATCATTCAGGTTTTACCTTCCATATTACCTCCTCACAGGGGGCTTCCCTGACCAACGAATTTAATGTAGAAATCCATAGCCACTACCAGTCACTCTCTGCCCTGTTTTCGTAACACTCAGAGTGCTCAGAAACTAGCCTACTTATTGTTTGTGTGTTTTTCTGACCCCTCCCCCATACCATAATGTCACCGCCATGTGTCAAGGCTGTAGTTTGTTGTGTTTGGTGCTGGCTCCCCACGTCTGGGACACTGCTGTGATGGAAAGTGCTCTTGCTGATCACTCTTGACAAAGGTGGATGAGTTCAACTGAATTTAGGTCTTAGAGCTGTGTGAAGCTGAACATTTTCATATAACTTTCTATATACTTGGTAACAAAATGTCTTCAGACAGCTGCTCATGCATCCTCTGAATCTAATGATGAATTCTATGCCAAAGAGAATTGCTTTCTGTGCAGTCATTTTCACTTCAAATAAAGTCCCTTTACTCAAAATGACTCATGGAATTTGTCTATCTGCAGAGAGCCAGAAGAGAATTTATTTCTTGGTTCCCCATTTAATGTAGTTAAGATCATTTAGAAATATGTTTGGCATTCTTCTCTCAACAGAGCAAGGCTGGAATTAGGGTCCTAAGGCTATGAAGTCTGTCTGGCATTTTCAAATGGTGCATGTTGGTTAAATGGCTAGGTGGTATATTTTATTAAATAAAGGATCTCAAAGTTTCTGTGACTGAGGAGCTAAAATATCCATACTTTATAAAATTCATGACTTAAATACTGGATATTTAGTCATCTATAAAGTGTTAAGGGGCTGAGATTTAGCTCAGTTGGCAGAGTGTTGCTTTGTGCTCTCTGAGGCCATGGGTTCAGTCCCCAGCACCTCAAAATATGGGAGAAAGACTTAGCAGCCCACTCCTGAAACAGTCCTGAAAACAATCAGCCATTGAAAGCCCAGAGAGAAGCACTGACATAGTGCTGTGCATGGAATAGTGTTACTAGGAGTTGGACCCAACTTGAGGGCACATAACGACAGCATTATAAAGTCTTAGGCCATCTACATTCCTCTTAGCCTCTCTGGCTTTATGCCTATGGTTTTTACTGTCATTCCTTTATCTCCAGCCACTGTAGCATCCTGGGTGTTTCTGTAATCCTCCAACATTCTCCTTCCCCAGGTAGATACAAGTTTGCTCCCAAATATCCTTCAGATTTTTTTGCTCAATTGTCACCTTAGCAGAGACTTTTCCTGATTACCCTATTTAAAATCACCAATGCCTGTTCCACATTGCGTACTGCCTTCTCTCTTTATTTTTCCATAGCACTCATTACCTTATGATATTCTTCATATTTTATTTGTTAATTTATTATCTGGTTGCTCTCACCATAATCTGAACCTGCAGCCATTGCACTGTGGCATCCGATCCCATCAGATCTTAGAAGCTAAGCAGGGTTGGGCCTGGTTAGTACTTGGATGGGAGACCACTTGGGAACACCAGATACTGTAGGCTTGGGAGAAGGACCCAGCAACCCACTCCCAAAAATCAATCACCCATTGAAAACCCTACAAATAGCAGAGAAGCACTGATAATGGTCACTGTTGTACATAGCGTTGCTATGAGTCAGATACTAACTCCACAGCATCTAACAACAACAACACAACACACAATAATCTAAGTTTCACTATGTCAGGGATATTTGAATGTTCAAACCTAGGTGCTATCAGCACATAGTAAGCAGTTGATAAATATTTATAGAATGAATGAATGAATGATAAATTAATATACAAAAGAATCACATGATTCACACTGTTGTTGTTAGGTGCTGTTCAGTCAGATCTGAGTCATAGCAACCCTATGTACAACAGAACAATACCTTCCTCAACACTGTGCTATCTGAATTTTTTTATTTTAAGCCTATTGTTGCAGGACTGTGTCAATATTCTCCCTAACATAATGTCCTTTTCCAGGGATTGGTCCCTCCTGACAATATATCCAAAATACGTAAGATGCTATCTAGCCATCCTTGCTTCCAAGGAGCAGTATGCTTGTACTTCTAGGATGGATCTGTTGGTTCTTTGGCAATCCATGGTATATTCAATATTAGTCTCTAGTACTATAATTCAAAAGCATCAGTTCTCCTCTCTACCTTATTCAAAGTCCAGCTTTCACAAGCATATAATTCAACTGAAAATACCATGGCATAAGTCAGGCACACCTTTGTCTTCAATGTGACATCTTTACTTTCAACACTGTAAAGAGGTCTTTTGCAACAGCTTTTCCCAATGCAATGTCCCTTGATTTCTTGACTGCTGCTTCCATGGGTGTTGATTGTAGAACCAAGTAAAGCAAAATCTTGGAAAAACTCAATCTTTTCTCCCCCAGATCCACCGGGGGTGATCTAATATCACCATGGAATTGGCTAGGGTCTGCGGAAGCGACTGAGTCCCATGAAGACGGAGCCCAACCAAGGTCCTACAGGGAGCACAGCAATGTGCTTTGTGCCAAGGCAGTTTCATACACAACTGACACACAGGCAGACAGGCTGTAGATTCACTGGGAGTGTTCAGATATCATCCCACACACTACAAGGTGGGAGTGGAAAGACCACAACAGGATTCCTAACATGTGAGTGGGTAGAGAGTTGGGCATTAAGACCTAACTTCCGTAGACATATGCTCCCTCGATAGGCATTGGGGCAGTGATCTCTGAGTTGGGATCACAGTGCCTGAACTCCGTGGGGCAGGCAAAATTCCCTGAAGGTCACCACAGTTTGCAAAGCCTATCTGACAATACAACAGGGGTGGAACATTTCATGGGACAATCTCTGAAAACACCCAGTGACCTGCTTCAGCCCGAGAGATCACGTGGCTACCTGCCATATCCACCTGGCAGAGGGAAGCCGCACAGAAACCCTGTGCCCTAAGCCAGCCTGCTTCTAACAAGAGAACTGGCAGGGAAAATCCCTTTTCCTGCAGCAAGACCAGCTGCCTGAAGGGAGAGAGGCAGGCCCTCCTCAGAAGACTGAAGTTTATTGTGGATAGTGTGAAAATCAATGTATGCTGAGCTCTCTAGTATACTATACTCCCTTATTCACTTTATTGATTGGATACCTCTTATGAGGGTATACAGGTGTTTTTGTTTGTTTGTTTGTTTTTTGTGTGTTTTCTTTATATATCTGTTTTTGTTTCAGCTTATTATTTTATATTTTAATTTTAATTTCTATTAGTCTCTGTTCTCTCTCTCTTTTTCCCTCTTCTTTCCACATTCCCTCTCCTTCCTCACCCCCAGTAGAAACAGAATATACTGCCTTCCCATCCCCTAGCCCCATTAGAATAATGAGTTGGAGAGTGGGAAACTGAGGAGTGGAGAGTGAAGATAAGAATGTCACGAGCTGATGGTCCACTGAACCTAGAACTGATTAAAAACTAAGACCACTTCCAGTTGAGTAGGGCTGGTGAACCAGAGTAAGAGGCACACAGACTAGGCAACCAAGGAATCACACTCTACCCAGTAGACCAATCAGAGACGGGGATCTCAGGGATCACGGAATCTAAATGGTGCAATACTGAATACAGAGCCTGCACCAGATCTTTGTCTAGTGTTCTGAAGCTGCAAAATACAGGGTTGATGATTGAAAATAAAGTGCCAGAGATTCATCAGCACAGATACTCAAAAGAACAACAGAGGCAGAAATTTTGCACACCTGGGGGAGACAAGCCTAATTCCCCAAACAAATAATGGGTAAGCAAAGTCAGAACAAAAAACACAAAGTGGCAAGCTGGATGCGAAGATTCCACTGACCAAGGCCTCCCAACAAATAACTCCAATGAATCCGAACTCCTAGAGATCTCTGAATTGGAATTCAGAGTTTGGTTACCAATATGATAAGAGAAACCAAAACTAACACCACCAGCACCCTTGAAATCCTTGAAAAGAAGGTATCTCACCTGGAGTCTATACTCTCCTCACAGCTAGAAATGATTAGGAAAAATCAAGTGGGAATCCTTGACATGCAAACCAAGCTAAATGAATTAAACTCTACAAAAGAATCCTTTTCATAAAGACTGGATGAAGATGAGCTATGAGTTTCAGACTCCAAGGATTCAATCCAAGAAATTAAATACATACAATCAGAAATGGAAACAATGATGAAGGAATTTAAAAAAGAGTTCCAAGAAGCCTCAGAAAGAATGACAAAATGAAACTTTAGAATTGAGGGTGTCCCTGAAGGAGAGGAAAGGTCCACAAGAGGACTGGGAAATAGTTTATGATAGCCTCAAGGAAAAATTTCCAGAGATAATCCAGGATCTGGATACATACACAACTGAAATATTCAGGACTTCACCCAGAGTAGACTAAAATAGGTCCTCCTCGAGACATATCATAGCATGAATGCTTTCATTAGAAACTAGAGAAACTATTTTGAAAGATGCAAGGGAAAAATCCAAGATAACCTTTAAAGGAAGGCCCATTAAAATTACTGCAGACTTCTCCATATCAACATTGAAAGCTAGAAAGGCCTGGTCACAGGTAATTCATGTCCTAAAAATGAACAACTTCCAACCAAGAATATAATATCCAGCAGTTATCTTTGAAAATATGTGGAGTATAAGACATTCCATGATATTTACACATTCAAATGATTTGCAAACACCAAGGTAGCTCTAGGGAGGATTATAAATCAATTACCACATCCAGGCAAGATAAGACAATCCTATATAGAAAATTCAAAGAATTGAATAGCTGAAATAAGTGGAAACAAAGAAAGGAACAAAGCAACCATGATTCAAAAACCAGTAACATGTAATAATTGGATATATAACAATAGTCACTTGTCAATAATTACCATTAATGTAAATGGTCTCAACTCACCAATTAAGAGTCAGAGACTGACTAATTGGATGAAAAAACATAAACCCTCAATAAGTAGTATTCAAGAAACCCATCTAACTCACAAAGACTGCAGTAGACTGACAATTAAGGGCTGGAAAACAATATACCAATGGGGGGGATGGGCCAAAAAAGATAGATTAACTTTCAATCCAAAACTAATTAGAAGAGATAAAGAAGGGCACTACATATTACCAAAAAGAACGATCAACTAGGAAACAATAACACTTCTAAATATATACGCTCCAAACACTGGGGCACCTAATTTATAAGATGAACTTTATGGGACATAAAGAACTTTATTGGATCAGACACAATAATTATGGGAGACTTCAATACCTCACTTTCACCAAGAGACAGGTAATCAAAATAGAAATCAACAGAGAAATGATGAATCTAATCTCCACCCTAAACCAATTGGATCTCACAGATATAGACAGAATATTCCATCCACACACTGAGCAATACACATTCTTCTCAGCTCAACACGGAACGTTTCCCAAGATAGACCATATGCTAGTTCATAAGAATTCCCTCAATAATACAAAAAAGTACAAATTATCCCCTGTTCCTTATCAGACCATAAGAGAATAAAATTGGAATTCAAAAGCAAGAATAATTACAGAAATTTTATAAACACATGGAGACTAATTAATACCCTGCTGAATGATCAATGGGTTGTTGAAGAAATCAAAACAGAATTTAAAAAATTCCTGCAATCAAATGATGATGAAAACACATCCTACCAAACAATATGGTATACAGCAAAGGCAGTTTTAAGAGGGAAGTTTATAGCATTAAGTGCCTTCATCAATAAGGTAGAGAAGGGCCAAATAAATGATCTAATGACACACCTTAAGACACTAGAAAATCAACAACAAATCAATCCTAAAAGGAGCATCCAGAAAGAAATTGCCAAGATAAAGGCAGAAGTATCTCAATTAGAATCTAAAAAGATAATTCAAAGATTAATAAGGCTAAGAGCTGGTTCTTTGAAAATGTTAATAAAATAGACACTCCTCTGGCCAAACTTATCAAAAAGAAAAAGGAAAAAACTAATATAGTAAAGATTAGAAAGGAAAACGGGACCATAACCACCGACTACAATGAAATACAGAAAATCATCAGGGATTACTTTGAGAGATTATATTCCCAAAAATACAATAGTACAGAAGAAATGGATAAATTTATTGACACATATGACTTACCAAAACTAACCCCAGAAGATAAAAGTGATCTAAACATGCTCATTACAGATACTGAAATAGAAAAGGTAATAAAAAGTCTCCCAACAAAGGAGAGCCCAGGTCCTGATGGGTTCACAGCAGAATTTTACAAAACTTTCAAAGAAGATATAATACCTGTCTTCCTCAAATTATTCCAAAAAGTAGGAAAGGAGGGAGCACTCCCAAACTCATTCTATGACTTCTTCATCACCCTGATACCTAAACCAGGAAAAGATTCATCTAAAATAGAGAATTATAGATGCACCTCCCTTGTGAACATAGATGCAGAAATCCTCAACAAAATTCTAGCAAACTGAATCCAGCAATATATTAAAAAGATTGTTCACCATGACCAAGTGGGATTTACTCCACAGATGCAAGTCTGGTTCAACATACAGAAGTCAAGTAATATAATCCAACATATCAAGAGATGGCAAACAAAAATCAGATGATCATCTCAATTGATGATGAAAAGGCCTTTGACAAAGTCAACATCTTTTCATGGTAGAAGTCCTGGAGAATATAGGTATGACAGGTAAATACCTTAACATCATAAATGCCATCTATGACAGACCTACAAGCCAACATTATATTAAATGGAGAAAAACTTAAAACATTTCCTCTAAGATCTGAAACAAGGACAAGGATGTCCACTTTCTCCTATTCCATTTAACATAGTAATTGAAGTCCTCACCAGGGCAATCAGACAAGAGAAAGAAATCAAAGGGATACAGATTGGCAATGAAGAAGTCAAACTATCATTATTTGTGGATGACACAAATAATGACCTAAAAGGCCCCAAAACCTCACCCAGAAAACTTTTAGATATAAGCAACTCCTTCAGCAACATGGCAGGATATAAAATTAACACACACAAAATCAATAGCTTTCCTTTACACCTCCTGTAAGCAGGAAGAGAAGGAAATTACAGATAAAATATCTTTCACGATAGCCCAACAGAAAATTAAGTACCTTGAAATCAATCTAACCAAAGATCCCACAGACCTCTACAAGGAAAATTCCAAAACATTAAAGAAAGAAATCGCAGAGAATACTGAAAAGTGAAAGGATCTTCCCTACTCCTGGATTGGAGAATCAATATAGTAAACATGGCTATCCTACCAAAAGTAATCTGTAGATTTAATGCAATCTCCATTAAAATTCCAATGACAGATTTTATAGAAATAGAAAAAATGATCCAAAAATTCATATGGAATCACAAAAAAACACATATAGCCAAAACACTCTTAAGCTGCAAAACTAACGCAGGTGGAATCACAATCCCTGACTTTAATCTATACTACAGGGCAGTGGTAGAAAAACAGTTTGGTACAAAATAGGCCTGAATACCAGTGGAACAGAATAGAAGATACAGAAATATCTAAAGACACCTATAGCTACCTGATTTTTGACCAAGGAGCAAAGCAAATAAATTGGAAAAAGGATAGCCTTTTCAATAAATAGTGCTGGGAAACATGGATATTGGCTTGCAGAAAAGTGAAAACTGACCTGCATCTCTCAATATGCATGGGAGTTAAAACAGATAAAAGACATTAACATAAAACCAGAAACTTTCAAATTAATAGAAGATAGGATAAGCAATGCACTACAATGTATAGGCACAGGAAAGTATTTCCTTAATAGGACCCCAATTGCTCAAGAAATTGCAACAAGAATAGATAAATGGGATTACATGAAATTAAAAATCTTCTGTACAGCAAAGGAAAGTGTCAACAGAGTCAAGAAAAGCCCCACTGAATGGGAAAAAAATCTTCATATCCTATACATTTGAAAGAGGTCTAATTACCAGATTTTATAAAGAACTCAAGAAAAAAATACCCAAGAAAGCAAATAACCCAATGCACAATTGGGCAAAGCAACTGAACAGACAGCTCTCACATGAAGAAGCCAGTAAAGCCATGAAACACATGAAAAAGTGCTCAATATCACTAGCCATTAGGGAAATGCAAATTAAAACAACACTAAGATTCCACCTTACACCAGTAAGAATGGCCAAGATCAATAAAACAAATAACAACAAATGCTGGTGAGGTTGTAGAGAAAAGGGAACCCTCTTACACTGCTGGTGGGGCTGTAAATTAGTCCAACCACTTTGAAAATCAATATGGAGGTGTCTTAAAAAACTAAAAATAGACCTACCATATGACCCAGCTATAACACTATTGGGAATATACCCAAAGGAATATGGGTCATCATATACAGAGAAACCTGCATCTCCATGTTCAATGCAGCACTTTTCACAATAGCAAGGATATAGAATCAACCAAAGTGCCCATCAACAGAAGAATGGATTAAAAAACTATGGTACATATACACAATGGCATACTATTCAGCAATCAAAAAAAAAAAAAAAGAAATAATGTCATTTGCAGCAAAATGGATGGAATTGGAGAAAATTATTTTAAGTGAATGAACACAAGTCCAAAAAGAAAAATATCACATGTTCTTATTCATATGTGGGAGCTGAATCAAAATTAAAAGAAGGAAAAAATCCTATACAGAAATTGGAACATAATAAAAAGCTAAAGTCAACTTAGGAGAGAAGAGACAATTTTGGGACTGGAAAGAAGGAGGGAGGGATCTAGCAAAAGGTAGAAATGATCGGAGATGAAAAAAGGGAGAGGAGAAACAAGGAGGAGTGAGGAATGAGAGCGAGGGCGAGCTCAAAGTAAACAGCCCAACTTTAATAGTTCAGGAAATAATTACTAATACCAATAATACCAAAGAATGATAATAATACAAATGGGCTAGAAAATTCATGTAATATTACTGACAGTGTAAAAAGATCACTACAGAAAAGGTTTTGACTTTAAATATAATTGCATTCCAAGGATATACAGAAAAATATTCCCACAAAAAATATGCAAGTAGAAGAGAGGCCTTTGATGGGGGGGTGGGACAGAGGGAGGAAATGCACAAGAGGGTAAGGGGGAACATATCTGTGCAATGTACAATGAAACCCATATATGGAAATGTCACAATGAAATGCATGTCAGAATGAATCACATTAAGTTGTACATTAAAAATTTTCCAATTAAAAAAACAAGTAAGAATTAACTACCAATACAGATATTTTCAAATCATATAACAACCAGTGAAATTATCTTAAAATACCATTAACTTTCCTCACTCTATTGAAATAAGTAGTTATAAGATCACCTGCTTTGTTGTTAGGTGCTGTCCAGTCGGTGTCTGACTCATCACAGCCCTATGTACAACAGGTGAAACAGTTTTGTTAGTGCTTCTCTGCTATTCATAGTGTATTTATAGGTTTTCAATGGCCATGGGGATTTTTGGGAATGGGTTACTGGGTCCCTCTCCCAAGCCTACAGCAACTGATATTCCCCAGGCTGTCTCCTATCCAAGTACTAACCAGGCTGAACCCTGCTTATGTTCTGAGATCTGACAAGATCAGATGCCACAGTGGTACCACTGTAGAGACCACCTGCTAGGTCATCTTATAAAACATGTAATGAAGTCTATATATGTATATATGTATGTATATAATATTATCCTGTTACATGTTTTAAAATATTTTGATATCTGACTTAGATGTAACTGATTTCCTTTGCACTTTTTGTCATTTTGTTCTATGCATTAAGAATATTATTCTTGCAGAGTCTGATGGCGTCACCAGACTGCTAAAGGATTTCAAGATGCAAATGTTTAAAAACACAGTGTAATGAGCGGAAGGAGAGCATATTAGTAGAGAAGCAGAGAGTTTAGCAAATTTGGTGTTTGAAGTTGGAGAAGGTTTTTTTTCTTTTTTCTTTTTTCTTATTGCTTATAGTTTTCTCTGAGAAATGCAAGGCAAGGTCATCAGTAGAGGGTGAGAAAGGGGCAAGGAGATAATGAGTATTTGAGTATAAAAAAGAAGGTGTGAATTAGTTTTCTAAGAAAAGAAGAAAGCTAATTTTCCAGGAGAATGAAGTAAGATTGCAGGGCAATGTGCTGAGTGCCCACCTGTATTTTCAAATTTAAAGTCAGACAACAGTGGTATGTTTTTCTGACTCTGTTCAGCTAAATGAGTAAAGAGGTGAGTTAACCAGCATTAGGGTTTAATGAAACAGGAAGGTGAAGGGAAAGGGGAGTACAGGTATTAATGGTCTGAATAGGAGAGGGATGCTAGAGATGGTCTCTCAATACTCGGCTAGAAGAAGAGGAAAGTTAGAACATGAAGGGTGTTACAGTTGGTGTTGGGGTAGTGGACAGTGTTTTCAGGAGGCTGATGAATTTGTAGAGTTAGGGATCCAAAGGTAAATAAACCTGAAAGAGAGAAAACCCAGTGAAAAAAATATTCTAAGCTGGGCGTCATGACACATGTGACTATGACACATGATACATAACCCAGGAACTATGGAGACAGAGGAAGGAGGATCTCAGGTTTGAGAACAGAGGCAGCCTGTACAACTCAGCAAGACTCTGTCTCAACATAAATAATAAAGGAGGGATTAGGGTTTGACTCAGTGGTGGTGTGCTTGCCTAACATGTGCCAGACTCTGGGTTCAGTCCTCCAGTACGGAAAAAAAAAAAAGTTCTAGAAGGAACTGACAGAAATTATGGTATAAGGCAGTGAGAAGGAAGTGAACATTTTAGGGAGATTTATAAACTTAAAACTCTGAGATTTTGTTATTGAAATCAGCCTCTCTTTTCTTGACTTTCTCTCTCCTAAGTTTCCAAAGGGAGAAGGATGTGGCAATCCATTCCCAAGGCAATCCCGAAAACAGCCATTGAAAACCCCCATGAGGGTCACTATGAATCGGACATGACTCGATGGTACCTAAAAACAAGTTTCCAAAGCTAATAGCCTATACATGCTCTTACCTCTCAGCCTCTGACTCTTCCTGAAGGCTAATGTTGGCTTCCTCTCATATCTGAAAGAGCTGTGTCCCCTCACCATTATGGAAGAGCAATCATACCACTTAGTAAGGCAATGACTACAAATTAACACATACTTCATGTTTGCTATATGATCTGCACCATAAGTCACTTTTTATATGTCTTTCAGTCACAAAAATGATCAAGATTAGTGAAATACAGGTAGCACTTGGTGGAGCTGGAAATTTTTAAAGGCCTTTATATGTATACGCTTTGTTTTCTTCATGCTATTAGTTCATAGTTTTATTTTACCACCATATGAAGGCTATGTTTATATACAAGCTTGACTAAGACCATCACTGGTGGTTCCCTGAGGATATCCCTTCATGGTATTAAATAACATCAAACATAAATCTAATTTATCTTTGTCATAGTTTATTAAGTCAGCTGACACTTAATTTTTATTTTCTTTTCCTTCCTCTGAATTTATCTCACCTGAACAAGCAATCTTAGTTTTCAACAAATTTGAAAATATTTAAATAAAATTGTCCCCAAGTCCTCTTTACCCAGGAGTATATGAAAATTATTTGTATTCTTTCTCTCACATACATTGTTCTCAGGATTATAATTTCTATGAACTGTGGTTTAATTTGTTTCTATACGATGCTAAAATTACCAGTTTATTATGAAATCCATGAAGGGAAAATCAAACTATCAGCTTAATTATAAGTATAGGTAGCATGTGGTAGAGTGATTAGATTTTTAAAGTATCATTGGGTTGATTTAATGTTGCCAGAATTTAACTCACGTATTATGAGAATAAAGTAAATTAAAAAATCCTCTGGTTCAGCTGAACACATTCATTCATTCCACATGTTCATATTTTACTGGAGATACGCAGGGAGCACTGATAGGCAGGTCTGGAGCACGGGTTAGGGAATTTGGCAACGTAGCCCTGGTTCTTATGTCTGGCATATGAATGAATTTATACTCAACACAGAAGTTACAGTAGAGAGGATAGATAAGGTTTATTAATAGACAGTACACCACTTAGAAATAATTACAGAAAAGATTCAGGCACCTGGAGAAGCTTAGATAAACCTGGAAAGGAAGTTGAAATAAACTGGGTTTCCTGGGTGAATCTGCAAAAGGATATTTCTGCTTCACAGGAACAGGTAAAGTCAGAGAGAACAGAGGTAAGCAGGCTTCTAGAGGGAAAAGTCCCTTAGATAGACAGAGAAGAGGGCCAGCCCGAGAGAAGCGAGAGGCGTGCCTGTGATTACTAGAAAAAGAAGAGCAAAGGACAAGAAGCAGAGAGGAAGACAGAGAAGAGAGAGTGGGCCATTTCCCCTACTTTTACTCAAACGAGGGCACACCAGATGTGGCATCAGCCCTCGGCACCCAGCTCTGGGCACCCAGTGTGACATGAGCCTGGGGTCTTTGTTTCAAAATGGATCAATGGCTTGGATTAGAGTGTGGGGCCCATTAGAAAAAGTCCTTCCAATGTCCTCAGAAATTCACTTGGCTTGATCCATCGTGGCCAAATGGCAGGAATCAAATTAAGTCCCCTTTTCCTCCATATTGTCTGCTATTGCCTAAGTTAACCTGCCTGTCACATCCACCTATTTGTCCCTCTCTACATAAATTCATTCAGCAATGTTTACTGAGTCCATGCCACGTACTGTGCTATTGCACTGTGGCACAATTTAGGACAGACTCAATTTTGTTCTCAGGGAATATACTGCACATTGCATAAGAGAGAAAGAAAACAAAGACAGCCAAAGTGGAAGGAGCTTCAGCATGACAGCCAAGAGTGCTTGCAGGCAACTCTGAAGATGAGCCATCCTCTCACAACCTGAGCTCTGATCCCATGTGTTGATGGGAAGTTTTACAAGAAGGTGCACTGTTCCTAAAATTGCTTGCAGCCATGGAGACTTGTGGAATCCCTAGAAGACTTTTTACCAAAATAACGGATCCCTTTGCTATGTCTTTTCCTTCAGTCGAGCCAGGGTGGAGGTGAGGTAGACTCACTGCAGATCTACGTGAACCTTTGTGGCAATCTGGAAACGGCATCCTTCTGAGGGGTGTGATCACCTAGGCAGGAGGACTTGGGTATCAGTTGCATGCCAGGGTTCAGGTTTGGCAAACAGAGCACAGGGTGGATTTAGCCCTCTTCACAGCCCCCTGGTCAGACACATTTGTTCAGGCTCCAGCATAGCAGAGCTGGGTCTAGACACCTGAAAAACACTCTCCTTTTTTGTTGTTCTCGCTAAGTGATTGTTGCTCATGCTTCCCTGATCATTGTGTTAGTGGCCATAGAGATAGAAAAGCTGGGGGCCCCTTCTTTGGGGTATGTCTCTGATTCCTGCATGCCCCTTATTGTAGCCTACCTGTCTCAGGGTGCCATTTGCTTCCTCCTTCTGGGGGCCTTGATTCATGGACTTCAGGCCTTGTGCCCACTCCAACCCCATGGCTGCCCAGCTAGAGACATAGAGGCAACAGAGGGATGGGTCAATCTCCCAGACTCCTGTGGCTCAGGCCTTTCTCCTTCACCCTCTCCACCCTAACTGGCTGAAGGGAGGAGTCCATGCAGCAGAGGCAATGTCCTGGGGCTGGCCTCTGCCAGGGTCTCAGGGGACTCTTAGACCCTGCTGTCTGTGGGGGTCTGACCTCTGGATGTCAATTTGCTACAGTAACAGCAGTGACTAAAGAATTTTCAGCACGGATTTATGATGCAGAGCCTAGAAGCCTGAAAAATTTCCCTGCCCACTAATTCTTCTGTAACATGGACCAGATGGCTTCAGGGGCTACCTTTCCTTCTGGAACTAGACCTTAATGAAGGATACCCAATAGTGTACATATTAAATGGAACATGCTCAGAAATATATCAGCCCCCAAATGCCTGCCTATGAATATATATCACCTTCCCCAATAAAATCCCAAATCTTTCTCTGTTCACAGAGGGTGCCCTTTGGTGAACTGTAGGAGTCCCAGGAGGTCTGCCTGCAGGCGATTATTTCTTCTTCACTCTTTATGTCTTGATTTCCTTTGCTTTGACTTTGCACCCACCAAGATGGATTAGGTTACAGTGGTATCCATTTATGTTGAGGAACCAGACCTTCTGAATTATTTTTCCTTTGGATATTGTCTTAGTCTGTTTTGGTGCTAATAACACAATACTAGAGACTGGGCGGTCAAGAAATCAAAAGGTGCGTTGCTTTGGGAAAAGCTGTGGCAAAAGATCTCTTTAGAGTGTTGAAAAGTAAGGTGTCACATTGAAGACAAAGGGGTGCCTAACTCATACCATGCTATTTTCAGTCACATCATTTGGTTGTGAAAGCTGGACATTGAACAAGGGAGACGGGAGAAGAATTAATGCTTTTGAATTATGGTGCTGGAGATGATTATTGAATATACCATGGACTGACAAAAGAGCCAACAGATCTGTCCTAGAAGAAGTGCAACCAGAGTTCTCCTTGGAAGCAAGGATGGCTGGACTGCATCTTACGTATTTTGGACATGTAGTCAAGAGGGACCAATCCATGGAGAAAGACATCATGTTTTGAGAGAGTGGCAGGTCAACAACAAAAAACAGGAAACCCCCTCACCAGATGGATTGACACAGCGTCTGCAACAATGGGCTTAAACATAAATAAAATCATGTGACTGGCACAAAATCTGGTAGTATTTCATTCCGCTGTACATGGGGTCAGAGTGGACTCAACCGCACCTAACAACAACAAGAGACTGGGTCTCTCACATGTCTCTCAGTTTATTTTGCTGTGGGGTCTTGCAAGTTCATGATGCTGAAAGCTATGCCATTGGTATTTCAGACACCAGCAGCACCACCCATAATGGACAGGTTTTAGTTGAACTTCCAGACCAAGACATTCTAGGGAGAAGGACCCAGCAAGCAGCCCACTCCTGAAACAATGAGCCATTGAAATCCCTATGAAAAGCAGAGAAGCACTGTCATATATAGTGCTGGAAAATGAGCCTGCCCAGGCTGGAATGCTTTCAGAAGACCACTGGGGAAGAGGTGCCTCCTCAAAGTAGAGTCAACCTTAATGATGGAAATGGAGTAAAGTCCTTGAAGCTTCCATTTCCTGATGTGGCACAACTCAAAATGGGAAGAAATACAATGGCTGCAAAAAGATTGTGTGCATGGACAGTTTGTGATAGTGTTTCATTCTGTTGTATATAGGGTCGCTATGAGTCAGACCTGACTCAGCTCCTAACAACAATAGAGGTAGGTAACTAGGTAAGTTATAAAAAATGAGGTTTATTTTGACTCATGGTTCTGGTCCAAGGTTGATGAGCCACCACTGGTGATGGTCTCCTTGCTGACAGAATTCAGAGGAAACATAAGGTACTACACGGTGAGAGACAGGGAGCAGGGGAGAGATCTAGCCAAGTTAGCTTTTATAGCAGATTCACCCTTGGGACAATCCATTAACTCATTAACCCATTAATCATATGAATGATTGATCCACTCATGAGGGCAGAGCCCTCATCACCTCTTAAAAGTTCTCTATATCTCATAATGAGGATTAAATGGGGATTAAATTTCAGCGTCAATTTCAGATGGGACAAATCATGTTCAGATGATAATGATATATTCAACTGCCGTCTAGCACATTGTGTCTATATGAGGCATGTAGTGAAAATAAAATAAATATATTATCCACATGTGTACCATTTATACACTTACAAGCTCCAGATTTTTCTAACATTTTCATGGTTGGATAAAATTAATAGCATTAAAGCTACTAATTACAAATTTAGCAAATTTGTTGCACATTCTGAATTGACCATTATTTACTAAGTTCTGCATGGGATAATATCCTGTGATCACAAACACCAGGGTGTGAAGACACGATCTTTCTGGAAGAATTAGCACTCAGGAGTAGCAAAAAATCATGATCATAAAATTTAAAACACCTTTGTGTTTTTGAAATTTACCAAGCTATTTCTAGGAAGAATATTATAAATTTGCCAAATATTAGTAATAACATATAAATCAGCAAAATAGACTTGATCAGAGAGATATTATCTAGGTCCAACGAGGGCATAGAATAAAATGCACTTGAATTCCTAGAAAAAAAATCAAGAATATTTGGAGTTCTCTGAGACAAAGGTAATGATCTTAGAAAGTAAATGTGATACTCAAAATAGCTCTTCTTTCAAAACCAATCTAAGAGTAATAGTCATATTAAAGAGAGAGAGAGAGGTTTGGAGGCTTTAAAATGAAACGAGTTCTAAAGACAAAGAACAAAGGAGACAGAAAAGTGCAGAAGACAGTTAAATAACACTAATGAAAGTTACTGGACAGATCTCAGGTTATAATTAAAAATGAATTCACAACTGAAACCGATCCTAAGGTTTGAACATCAGATTAAATACCATAATATTACATTATTTTTCTTGATACTTGGCTTTTATTTTTCTACTTTACAAAACTTTGTATATTTTCTGGTTAAAAGTGAAAGATTACTCTTATTGTACTACTTATTCTCCAACTAAACTATCCTCAGATTAGTAGTGAGGCTACAAGGAATGAGCTTGCTTCCCCACACTTTGGTTAGTTTCCCTTATGAAGCTTGGCAAATGAACCAGTGTGTATTTTGAGATGGTGATTTAAAATGCAAGATCAAATGTGCAATCTGAAAAGCAGCCATTATTCTTACAAGAAACATTATTGATAAGCCTCTGAGAATATCAACATGAAACAGATGTCACCAGTGTGGGACTTCATTGCTCATTAAAGTGCTTCTCAAGTGTCAGAAGCCTGTAGCCATAGCAGTGTCGTTTCTGATCCTGGATCCTGTTAGATCTCAGAAGCTGAGCAGAGTCCACCCTGGTTAGTACTTGGATGGGAGACTGCCAGGGAACACCAGATATTGTAGGCTTGGGAGAAGGACCTGGCAACCCATTCCCAAAAAGCAATCCACAACTAAAAACCCCATCACTGGCAGAGAAGCACTGACAATAGTATTTTGCCTGTTGTACATAGGGTTGCTATGAGGTGAACACTGACTCCATGGCACCTAAAAACAACAACAAGTGTCATAAAGTAGCTTATCTCAAAACTAAAGTCACAGATGTCTCTGAGCATCATATGAATCATGGTTTCAATATAAAATTATTTTCCTTTAGATCAGTTATACATTGTACTGAGTTATAAAAGCATTTTGTTCTAAAATAAAATATAGGTATGGAAACACTTCATGGATAGATGGAGAGCTTAGTGAGGTATTAAAGGTGAACACCCATGCCACCACCAGCAAGTCAAGTAATGGAATTTGTGCCAGCTTTCCTAGAAGTCTCTCCAAGTGTGCAGTGTCCTCAATGTGGCCACCATCCCAGCTTCTGAAGTAATCACTGTGAATTCTTCATAGTTTTATCATCCAAGTGTGAATTAGTAGAAACGCAGGTTGACCTTGCCACTTAAAATTTTTTGAAATGTTTTTAAGTCTCTTTTAATCTATAGTTTCCCTCCTTCCTCTATTTTTCCCTTCCATTGTATCTATTGATGGACCCAGGACATCTTGCTGCTGGTTTCTCAAGTCTGGATTTAGCTGATTGGACTTTCCTGGTGATCTGCACATGTACCTTTGTCCTTTGCAAATTAGTAGCTAGAAACAGAAGCTCAAGTAAATTCAGGTTGAATCTCTCTGGCAAGGTGAGGATATGGTTTTGTCCTTTGTCAGATGGCAAATAATGTCTGCTCATCTCTCATTTGTGATAGTCAAAGGTGTTAACACACCCAGTGATCTTCAAATTGGTTCTTTCTGCATGAGTCTGTAAGTTCTGAGAGCTACCTCACTACGTGGTTTGACAAGATTTCCAGGCACATTTTGTTAGTCAGCCTTTCATTGCTGTGACAGAGTGCCTGACAGAAACAACATAAAAGGAGGAAGACTTGTATTGGCTTATGATTTCAGAGTTTCATCCCAGGCCAGCTGGTTGCATTGTTTCTGAGCCTGTTTGGAGGCAGTATTATCATGGTGGAGAGTGCGTAATGGAGCAAAGCTGCTTACCTCAAGTCAGCCAGGAAGCAGAGAGACAGAGACAGGAAGGAGCCAAGGTAAGATGCAATCTTCACAGACACACTCCCCGTGACCTACTTCCTTCAACTAGGCCCCACCTTCTGCATCCCCACCACCTCCCAATAATGACATCAAATTGTGACTTTGTTAGTGGATTAACCCCACACTAATGAAGTTGATTGGGAGAAGGACCTGGCAACCTCCTCCCAAAAACCAATCTGCCATTGAAAACCCTATGAACAGCAGAGAAGCACTGACTGACAATAGTGTTTCCCCTGTCGTACAGAGGGTTGCTATGAGTCGGATACCGACTCGACAGCACCTAACAACAACAACAACAATGAAGTTGGAGCCCTTATGATCCAATCGCTTTCCCAAAGCATATTGGCACGCAACCAAGCATTTAACAGATGAGCCTTCAGGGGACATTTCAGTTTCAAACCTCAACACTCATGACATGCATTTTCTGTCTCAGCCACTTCTCCGAGAAGATCTGGTTTCTTTTACTAGAGAATGACAAATAAAGACCACAATATTGGTGCAGGAAGTATTCATTGGCACTGAACAGTTCATTGTTTCTAGGCTTCTTACTGGAGAGAAAACATACATCATTTCTATAGATAACATACCTCATGATCTTATATTGATTTTGTAATTCACATTCATGACTACAGAGATTCCACATGACCTCATCTATGTTATTTCTATTTCTTAGTTCTCCAAGGCACAGGAGATAGTAAAATTGAATAACCATTTACTTTATTTCACATCATACACGTGTGCCTTAGAATAACAGTACTAATATCATTACCATTGTAATTAATTATAATAGTTACACTATCTTCTGCATATGTTCCCCCTTACTAGCTACCGTTTTTATAGTTATACTATATCTGTGTTGCTTGAACTTATTACCACTGCATACTCTATTCTCTCTTCTCTAGCCCTCATCTAACCTTACCTTCATAAGTTACTATATTTTCTCTTCAGTTTAATTCTCATCAGTGATTTCTGTTATCTGATGCTCATCCTCTAGTACATTCTTTATGAGGGGCTTGTTGTTGTTGTTGTTAGGTGCCGTCGAGTCAGTATCCGACTCATAGCGATCCTCATAGGGTTTTCAATGGCTGACTTTTCCGGATTGCCTTGGGAGTGGATTGCCAGGCCCTTCTCCCATTTTGTGGTGGTGGGAATTGAACTTGGGACCTAAGAGACTGCAGCGCAGAGCTCTGCCAACTGAGCTAAATCCCAACCCCTATGAAGGGCTTAAGTGAACAGTATTTCCTGTAGTCTTATGTGCAGATAACAACTTGTTATTATTAGAAATCCTTGGCTTGCATTTTCTTTTCTTGAATGTCTTCCATTTTGTTATGGACAAAAGCGTGACTCTTGGAATGTCTGCCAACAATTCAATATGTGTAAGTCATTTGTTGTTATTTATTTATCTTTGCATAGATTGTCAAATGATTGTTTTCTTTTTTCATTGAAATCTAATAATTTTATCAGAATATGGCTTGGTATTGGTTTTTCTAAGTTAAAAATCTTGTGTATATGGATTGGTCTTTCAATATATAGATTCATTTTTTAGTTTAAGATTTTTTAAATTATGGTTTTAGTATTTATTTGTTCTGCTCCCTTATTTTTGGATTTTTTTTTTCTTCAGGGATACTTTCCACTCATTGTTAGAGCTTCTGTTTTAAACCTAACTTAAAAATTTATCACTTTATCCTAAATTCTTTGGTATCCTCTTCATTTTTGTTTGGTTTAAATCATTTCCCTCCTTTTAAATATGCATTTCTCATAAAGTGATTTTCTAATCATTTCTGGTCTGCTCACTTTTGTTCCCTCTAGCTTAATCTTCATTTTCTTATTTATGGATTTTTTTTCTGAACTCTGTTGTTTCTTCTCTGAGGTTTTCTAATATTGATTTTTTATTATTCTTTCACTGTCCTTATACAATTTTCTTAATATAGTTTAGTTCTATCAAAATAAAAGATTACTAATTTGGACTTCTCTGTGAGCATGAATTCTTAACATTAAAAATTTTCTCTAGGGATATTAATTATCTTTCCCCTTACTACTTTCTTTTTCAAATCTAATAATAGCTTCATATGGAATTTGATCACAATACTTAATCTTTACTCATTTTTTGTGAAATTAGTTTTCCTGCAATTTTGGAAGAAGGTTTTGCTCAGGTAGCTTTTCTACATTCCTAGTGCGCCCTCTCTCTCTCTCTCTCTCTCTCTCTCTCTCTCTCTCTCTCTCTGTGTGTGTGTGTGTGTGTCTCTGTTTATTTTTCTGTGGTCTTCCAAAATATGGTAGCTTGCTTTCTGAGATTTCCTGGCCCTCTCCCTTTTACTCACTTGTGACTGAGCCCATTATTTCCTTCCTCTCTGTTTCACACACCCTGCTTAATTTTTACTCTGCCCCTAGCAGCTTCTCCTGAAGGATAGCCCTTTCCAAATAGGAGCTATGGCAAATCAGTTTCAAGGACACAATTTATCTATGAGCTGGACTTTTAATTCCCCTTATGGGGTCTTTCTATTCATCCAATACTAAGCTGAACAACCTCTCCCCGTTTTAGCTCCTGTTTCCAAATCAGTAGCTGTGTTTTCCAGCACCTAATCTCTGTCTCTCTTTCGAGGTTTCCTATTCTCAGACGCTCTGTTTCTCACTGTGGTTGTTTTTCTGCTCAAATGGTAACATCACCAAGTGCTGAGGGGCTCCGGGGTCTGTCTTAACCTGCTTGTGCCTGGAGATTCATGAGGGTACTCTGTCACTTAATAGACGAAGGTTCAGTCCGTCTGGATGTTCTGTCAGCTTTCATGTTGGAATGCAAGCCTTATTTTCCCCACCATGCTCCCAGAATCTCCTTACACAAGATTCTGATATAGATTTGTACCAGATACTAAATTTTAATAGAAATGTATGAAAGAAAACTGAGATTGGGAAGATTGCATCTGTTACTTATCATCAATTTGAAAATTTGAGAAAATTGGATTTCATTTGATTTATATGTGCAGGGCAGAATTCGGTGCTGATCTCAGAAAGACGTTGTGGTGCTGAGACAGTAATACAGGGAAAATAGCTGCAGGAAATAGAATAATACACTAAAACTGCCCAGGGCAAATGATTTGCCTATAGTTAGGAAATAGACTTCATGACACTGTTGTCAAATAGCACATGAACAAGGAAGTTTAATTGTCTGAAGATGGACTACTACCAGAGGTTTAACTTTCTCTTTGAAATAAATGTATGTTTCTAACTTAGTTGTTGAATACTTTGAAGGGAAAGTGTAAGAGCTATTTCAAGATTGTTCTTTTTAGAAAGCAAGATGTCAATAGAGATAGCAAGCTCTAGGGGACTGAAATTGCCTTGCTGGAGGAGTGGATTGAATAGCTTGGAAGCCAGCATCATCTCTTTCAGGTCATCAGACCATCATTCAAGAAATCACTCGTATTATTACTAACAATATTATTCTTCATAAGTGTTAATGTAGCTTTTAAAGGTTCAGGACAGAGTGCACTAAGAAAGCTGTTAGAGATGTCAGATCTGGCTCAAGTCCTGGTATCATCATTTATATAATCTTTGTAACCATAGGCACATCATTTAATTTCTTTGAGCCTTGAACTCTTCACCTGCAAGATGTACTTTATATGTGACAGGTAGCAAAGTAAAGGACGCTGAGATAATTTGATACTATTATGAATGTTATTACACAAATACTAGTTTTATTTCTAGACAGTAATTTATATAGAAACAAATGACACCTTTCCTCAGTTTTGAATTTTTTATTTTTATCTTTTTTATGTTATTTACTTATTTATTTTGTGACAGGGTCTTGCTATATTGTCCAGACTAGTCTTAAACTCATGATCATCCTGCATTGGCCTCCCAAGTAGCTGAGATTATAGGTACATGCCACAGCGCTCATCTTCTAATCTTTAATAAGTGGCGTTGCACTTTTCCAGTTTTCCAAGGTAGAAGTCCTGAATATATCTTCTTCTATATACCAAACAGCCAGTCATTATGCCTACAAAGTCTACTTTGTCACTGTTTCTCCAACGCATCTATTTCTCACAGTGTCTACTACCATTATTCTAATCCAGGGCCATATTGTCCTTCATCTGAACCACTGCACGAACAGCATTACGGGTTTCTACAAGCCTTACACTTTCCAGGAATAGTTTCCATGGTACAGGCAGAGTAATCATTCAAAGGTGATCCAGCATATGACATTTTCTTCATTGGGCCTCCTTAGTGAATTTTCATTCCATTCAGATGAATTTCCAACTAACTCTCTAACATGACTTGGTCACTATGAGTTGGACACGACGCAACGGTACCCAACAACAACAACAAGCATGACTTGTAGGCCCTCGCCTTTCCAACCCCATCTATTACCATCTATAGTCCTTGTCCACAGTGCTGCAGCCCACAGAACTATTTCCACTTTCCTGAAAGTGCTGTTTGATGCTCATGCCTGGAATATATTTTTAGCTCTTCTGTTTCCCTCAAGGGCAACTACTAATCTTCCCTGACTCCCAGTGACTGGGTTGGTGGGTTGGTTGTCACTTATCTATTCCCAAAGCACCCCAATTTGCATTTATTTTGCATTACACTTGCTTGTGTAGTTAACTGCTGTCCTCATTTGAGCTCAATCTCCTCAAAATAAAAGACTTTTCTATCTCTTGTGCCTCACAACAATATTTGTTGTTTGAATGATTTACCATATTGTTCCCAGAAAACTCATCCTCTGTAGTGGTAATAGTGAGCTGTCATTAAGGCTTGATTAGATTATTCTGAATTAGGCCACAGACAACAAACAAATAAACATATAAGCAAACATCAGCTTCAAATTTCAAGAATAGAAACACACACCCATTCTTTTGTTGTTCTTCAAATTATGGTTTGATACTGCAAGAAAATCTCTGATAGATGCAAAGATGATCTTTGCAGTAATTATATCTTTCCCTTTCTATATATTAAGCAGAATTTGGCACAACAGTGTGTATGTCCCATAGTTCTCTGCTGTGCTTGTTATCTTTTTGTCTTGAAAATGCATGTTGTTGTTGTTAGGTGCCATCAAGTTGGTATCCAACTCATAGCGACCCTCATAGGGTTTTCAATGGCTGACTTTCGGGATTGCCTTGGGAGTGGATTGCCAGGTCCTTTTCCCATTTTTGCAGTGCTGGGAATTGAACTCGGGACCTCAGAGACTGCAGTGCAGTGCTCTACCAACTGAGCTAAATCCCAGCCCCATGAAAACGCATGTTGTTGTTACTGTTAGGTGCCATCGAGTCGTGTCCGACTCATAGCGACCCTCATAGGGTTTTCAATGGCAGATTGTTTCAGGATTGCCTTGGGAGTGGGTTGCCATGTCCTTCTCCCATTTTTGCAGTGCTGGGAATTGAACTCGGGACCTCAGAGACTGCAGCACAGTGCTCTACCAACTGAGCTAAATCCCAGCCCATGAAAATGCATAGCCACCTACAACTCATTCTTTTGCGTCTTAGTGTTAAGGTTATGAGCTGAATGTGTCATGTGTTGAAGCCAGCAGTTCATGTATGAAGACCCAAATGGATGGTATTTGAAAGTGGGGCTTTTGGGAGATACTTAGATAAATGAGTTCATAAGGGTCAGTGCTCTGTGGTGAGTCTCATGTCTTCATAAGGGGAAACAGAGCAAAGAGACTGTCTGTCTCCCCATCTTGTGAGGACTCAGCATGAAGGCAGCCATCTGCAAGCCAGGCAGCGAGCCCTCACAGTTGGCACTGGATCTTGGACTTGCCAATCTCCAGAACAGTGAGAAGCAAATTGCTGTTGTTTAAACCATCCATTCTATGATATTTTGTTATGACAGCCCATGCTGACTAATAGACTTAATAAACAACCACCTGTCATCACTGTATTAACCAAGGTGGAGCAGAAAAAAATGAGTCAAATGTTTATGGATAGAATGTCAGTGTGAACCCTTGGTATTTCTAAGGTGAAAAACATCCAAAAAATAAAATAAACAAATAATAAAACCCAAGGCACTAGAGGAGCAAAAAAACAAAATAAGGAAACCAAAACAAACAAAAAACAAATAAAGTAACATTTCATTGAAATTGTCTGTGCCAGCTGTCTCTAAAAAGGGAAAAATACAACTACCACTTGGAAAAGTTTTTTCTTGACCAACAGGGTTATACTCTGAGCCTTTTCTTCCATTTTCTAGTTCCCTAAATCCTCTCTTTCAGGAATATAACAATATACCTGCTCAGAAGAAATCTCTCATATGCTCTGTGGCTCACAGTAAGACAGTATTTTCCCATCTATTCCATGATAATATTTTTTTCACACTATTGTGGTATCTGAGAACACAAAGAATAAAACAAAACAAAACAGAACAAAAAACTTCTTACCTTTTATAGTGCTGAAGAAGGCTCTAAAACCCACTCAAAATGCAGTGGATCTTTTTGGTACTGCATATTTTGAAGAAACTTAGGACATAACTCCTCCAAGAATGTAGGTCAACCACTCCATCCCAAAGCGGATGTTCTACTTTATCGTGAGATCACGTGGGTGTATGACTTCAGCAGAGATACCACCAAAAGAACATCAGTTTGATAAGGGAAAGAATGCCACCCTACTCAAGACAATAACAATATATTGATGCTAGTATTGTCAGACTATCCATGGGTTCTGGGTGATTTTACGATTTGAAAGTCAAAGAAGGGCTCAAGAGCCTCACAAGTGGAAAGAAAACAGAATTGAGAGTTAAGAGTCTTGGATATCAGGAGAAATTGCTACCACCTGTGAATCCACCAAAAATTGGTGAATGTATGGTTCAGTTTCCCCCCTTACAAATGTCATTCCATAGGGAAAAAGAGGCTAAATGAAATAAATTAATAGATACAGGAGTTAAAAGTTTTAATTGATGCACTGAAGCACTGCTGGAATTTAGGAGACTTGGACTCCTGTTTACCTGCTGGGTAACACTTTTACTAGGGTTCTGGTCAACCAAGCACCCTCCCTACTCCACACCTTTTAGTCTCTCTATTGAAAATATCTGGTGAGGCAACTACAAATTTAATAATGTTTACGATATAACAGAAACCAAAGGAGATTTTGCAGAACCACACTGTGTATATATATTTATTTTGTATTTAAACTGATGTTGTAGGTACAATGGATAATGTACAATATAAAGTGTAGCATACAACTACCATTTAGTGGAAAAATGTGATAAATGTGGTAGTTGCTGTTAGTTCTCTGCCTATATTCCTTTCCTTACTACTTCTGAGCATCCCAGCCTGTCTTTTGGCTTTCATCCCTGTGCGTCTTTGCAAACCTTCCTTCTTGCTGCTTCAGTCTGAGGTGTCATTCCTGACAGGCTCAGAGGCTGGTGTGTTAACACGGTGCCTTCCCCCCACACGCAGCTCTCCACAAACTACTGACTGGAGTCAGTGTATAGATGTATAAAATTGGCTGCCTCGCACTTTAGGAAAGACTTTCAGACACATGTTTGACACTGACTGATTTTCTCTACAGATTAACTTCTGGTTGCCCACCCTCTCCTGCTCACTTCCCTTCTCCCTTACCAACGCCTCTGTCTCTTTTTCACTTCTCTGTTCCATTAGCAGTACTTCTTGCACCTCCCCAGTAAAGTAAGTTTGTGATTGAATTCTTATCTCAGGTATTTTTTTCCCTTGTTGTTGTTAGGTACCATCAAGTTGGTATCTGACTCAGTGAATCTATGTAGAATAGGTGAGACACTACTGTCAGTGCTTCTCTGCTATTCATAGGGTTTTCAATGGCTGATTGATTTTTGGGAGTGGGTTGCTGTGTCCTTCTCCCAAGCCTACAGGACCTGGTGTTCCCAGGTGGTCTCCCATCCAAGTACTAACCAGGTCCTACCCTGCTTAGCTTCTGAGATCTGATGGGATCCGACACCACAGCGGTACAGCTGCAGGCTGGTTTTATTTATTTATTCATTCATTTATTTTTCCCCTTAAATTAAATTAAACTTAAATTAATAAAATGAAAACTGTCCACCATATTTTAAGTTATTTTGTCGGGATGCTGTTGGACTGACGCTTGTGTGTTTGTGGCTGCTCCCTGTTTTGGGAGAGGGCAGGAGCCCCCCTCCTCTCTTACCACTGTGGGTGGATAGGTGTGTTCATGGGGAAGAGTCTCCTTTAAAAAACTCTGAGTTACTCAAAAGAGGAGTCTTCTTCCTCACAGGCTTTCCTTTAAAACGTCTCCAGGTGAGGACAGCGCCCTGGCTGTTGTCCGGATGCTTTCTGAAGTGTCACGACTGGGTGGTTCCCGCAGAGTGGTTCTCCAAGCTCAGAATGTGGCATCCTCACCTGGGCGACAGGAAAGTCCTGCTCCGTCTCCTGGACTGGGTGCCCGGTTAGGTCCTCTCCAACATCAACCTGAGAGAGGCTCAAAGAAATTCCCGTGATGTGGGAAGGACTCGTGGAGACAGGGGCAGTGACCTGGGGACACAGGTGAGCTAGGACAGCTGGCACATGGAAACACAGGCAAGAGACGGAGCCACATGCTCCCTGCGTGCCCCTGGGAGAGGGGAGGCAGCTGCTACCAGCCAGGCAGAGGAGAGTCAGCTTCTTGAAAACCTGTGTGGGTAGAGACTACTAGAGTCTAAGGATTTTTTAATTCTATTTTTCTTTATGTTACTAGGGATTGAACCCAGGCCTTGTGTATGCTAGGCAAGTGATCTACCAGTGAGAAACTTCCCAACGCCTTTCTTGTTCCTCTTATTTGGAGACAATCTCTCTAAGTTGACCCAGCTGGCCTCAAACTTGCTATGCAGCCCAGGCAGGCCTTCAATCTGTGATCCTCCTGCCCCAGCCTTCTGAGTAGCTGGGATTACAGGCAAGGGCCACCCCATCCAACTGAGCTTGAGTCTCATGGTAAGTATTTGCTGCCTCAGGAGGAGAGGGCACAATGTGGAGCAGGGAGGATTCAAGCAGGCAGTACTGCCTATGTAAAGGCTGTTGTTGTTGTTGCTCACAGTGACCCTCATAGGGTTTTCAGTGGCAGATTGTTACGGGATTGCCTTGGGAGTGGGTTGCCACGTCCTTCTCCCCTTTTTACGGTGCTGGGAATCAAACTTGGGACCTCAGAGACTGCAGAGTGGCGCTCTACCAACTGAGCTAAATCCTAGCCCGTATGTAAAGGCAGGGAGCATGAAATGACTCAGGTATTTGCTCTGGGAAAAAGTGTTTCACAGTTCTTATTTTATGTCACCACTGTTCTCACTTACAGCATCGGGTAGTGTAATTGTTTGTTTGTTTTTGTTTTGAGACTGGGTCTTGCTACATAGCCCAGGTTGACCTTGAACTCCAGAGCCTCCTGCCTCAGCCCTCCAAGCACTGCAATGACAGGTGTGCACCACCAAACCCTGTATTTTAATTTTTAATTAACAAATTGAAAAATTGTTCTATATGCCAAAAGTGACAGGAATTCTGACTGCTTTTTAAAAGTCTAGCACTAAAAGATCATCTTCATAAGAAAAATGTATAAAAATGACTGAAGGCCAAACTTGCCATGTGATGGCTATGTAAGCCAAAGCTTCTCGACTGGCTCTTCTGCTATTTCCCCAAGACTTGTGGTGAGGCCAGTTCTTGTTGTCTTGGTCACCATTCATTTCTGTCTCCCTGGCCCATTTACATTCTGAAAATAGGGCTGCCAAGTAGCAGCGTTAGGACAGCTTTCATTCTGTGAAAAATGACTCTTCCTGCTGACATAGGTAATTTTAAATTCTGTAAGCATTCTGATGGGGATCATATGCAAGTATTGTTCGGCATGTGACTATCCTTTTAGTTATTTTTGCTTCTACTTTCCAGAAAGATACCATGTGTCATTTCCCAGCCAGTTGGCACACTGGATGCTATTTTTTTCCCTCCCCTAATTGGTAAATGATGGTGGCTACAGAGTAATACAACATTGGCTTTTTCCATTATGCAACTATTATATCATTTTTGGTTACACGTCTATCAACTTACAAAGGCTATGGAAACTTTCCACTAATATGCAATAAAACTCATATGCACATTTGGGTTATGTTCCCCAATTTTTCCCAGGTCCTCATGAAGTTTCATCGTTATCTTGAGACTACTGGACGTTATTTCTAAAGGATGGCATGTTAAGTCTTCTAGCTCTATGAAACTTTGTTCTTGAAACCAGTGTCTATCTGTCAAGAACCCAAAGGAACTGTCATTCTTAGGTTAAACATTGTTCTGCAAGGGTGTTAATGTTATCTTGCTGCCTGGACTCCTATGTCAGGGTTATACCTTATATGGGTGCACCTCTCCTCTAGGTTGGGAATAACTTCAATATCCAACAGGAGAGAAATGATGAAATTGTAACATCGCTCAATTGTATAATGGAAATGATCATGGGAAATTTCTTATAGAAAACATTGTTTTAATTACCATACATCCAAAATTATATAATTACTAATCATAAGTCAATAGAAAACTCCTGAACTGAAAAACACAGAATATGTTGCTACTCATTAAAAATCACAAAAGAGAACTAAAAGTAATTGCTTATGTAGAGCAAGAAATGGGGTTGGAGAAACACAATTTATCTCCTTAAATCTTATAAAACCATTTGAATCTATATAGTATCTTAGTTTATGGAAATAAAAAAGGCTATTAAAGAGATTTGAAAGTCCAGAAGAAAAACTTTTAAAAGTATGTTTGTTTTTTTAATTGAACTTATAGAAGAATTTAGATTTTCTGAATTTGAAGAGAATTTGTTAAGAAGTAATAACTTGATAATTACTCTAAGTGTCTTTCAAAGGATGGTGTTACAAAGTAGGAATTCTGCTATTGAAAACCCTATGAATACCAGAGGAGCACTGAGAATACTGTTTTGCATATTCTATGTAGGATTGCTATGAGTTGGATACCAACTCAATGGCACCTAACAACAACAACATGTTTTCTTTATCCATTCATCCACTGATGGGCATCCAGGCTGATTCCATGAGTTGGCTATTGTCAATAGTGCCACACTACACATGGGTGTACAGGTATCTCTATCATATGCTGTCTTTGATTCCTCAGGTATCTACTCCAGAGTATGTATGTGTGGCAGGATCATATGGCAACTCTATTTTTAGTTTTGTGAGGGAC